>APFE031279876.1:9811-33491 GCA_000404065.3 Pinus taeda | reverse complement strand
TCAACTACCACTAGACTTAAAATAGTTCTGATTGAAGTCATTTTAACAATAGGAGAAAATATTTCATCAAAATCAATAACTTTCTTCTGTGCAAACCCCTTCGCCAGAAGTCTAGCTTTGTACCTCTGTTTTCCTCCATCTTCTTCCTTTAGCCTGTAAACCCATTTATTCTGCAATGTAGTTTTACCTACAGGCAACCTGACTAAGTCCCAAGTCTGGTTATGCATTAAGGAGTCCATCTCTTCTTCAATGGCTAGCTCCTGCTTCTTCCTGCTTTCAACCTGCATTGCTTCTTCATAACATTCAGGTTCACCAGAATCAGTCAACAATAAATAATATAATGAAGAAAAGTATCGTTCAGGGGGTATACTTATCCTGGTAGATCTTCTAACACCACTTTCAAGTGTTTAGGGTGCCTGTTGCTGTTGTGGTGGTTTTTGTTGTTGTGGTTGTTGATTATTATTATTTTCAGACACCTTTACTTTTTCAGTGATCTCATCAAGAACTGTGTATTCCTTGTTTTCTTGTTCCTGTTTCTTTTCCTACATCTGATTCTTATACAAGACCTTTTCATTGAATATTACATCTCTGCTCCTAATGATTTTGTGATTTTTATAATCATATAAGTGATAACCAAAATCATTAACACCATATCCAATAAAGGTACATTTCTTTGACTTTTCCTCAAGCTTTGTTCTATTTTATTTATCAATATGGACAAAGGCCTCACAACAAAAAGGCTTTTAAAAAGAGTAGTTTACCTTTTTATATATCCATGCTTCCTCTGGAACACCACCATCCAAGGAAATTGAAGTCCCTCTATTTATTAGATAAACAACAGTATCTACAGCATCTACCCAAAACTGTAAAGGCAATCTTGCATGCAATCTCATGCACCTTGCACACTCCATGATTGTTATGTTCATCCTTTCTGACACACCATTTTCTTGTGGTGTTCTTGGAACTATCTTCTCTCTGCGAATTTCATGCTCTGAACAGTACCTATCAAACTCTTTGCTGCAATATTCACCTCCATTGTCTGATCTAAGACACTTCAATTTCTTTCCTGTCTCAATCTCAACCAAAGCTTTCCATTTCTTGAAAGTGTCAAATACATCAGATTTATTCTTAATACAATAAATCCAAGTTTTTATAGTTGCATCATCAATAAAAGTAACATAATAATGAGAGCCACCGAGAGATGATACCTGAGCAGGTTCCCATACATCTGTATGCACAAGCTCTAATTTTTCATTCTTCTTTTCTTTCCCAACTCTGAGAAATCTGACTCTCTTCTGTTTTCCATCCATAAATGAAATTCTCACAGAAGTCCAAATCAACATTCTTCAAACCCGGCAACAAATTCCTTGAGTGAAGAATCTTCATCCCTTTTTCACTCATGTGTCCAAGCCTATGATGCCATAAAGCTGCATCTGCTCCTTTGGAAGTTAAAGCATTAACAGAGTTAGAAATACCATTGCATAAATACAATGTACCAACCTTTTCGCCTTTTGCTATTACCAGGGCTCCTTTGGTGACCTTCCAAGCTTTATCTGTGAAAGTTGTCACACAACCTTCACAGCCTAACTGCCCTGTTGAAATCGGATTTTTCTTTAGATCTGGAACATGCCTTACCTCCTTTAGTAGCCATTGGTTTCCATTCTGCTGTTTTACAAGAACCTTACCCATTCCAACAATTTTACAGGGTTTATCATCACCCAAACGAACTTGTCCGAAATCTCCTTGAACATAGTCATGAAAGTATTTCTTATCAGGTGTGGCATGGAATGAGGCCCCTGAATCTACCACCCAGGAATCAGTAATATTTTCGAAAGAAAGAATCAAAGCATATTGTAACACCTCACCTATCACATTTGCTTCATGATTGTTTTCTTGTTGTGCATCTCCTTCTTTTCCCTTCCAATATCTATAGTCTTTCTTTAGGTGTCCTTACTTTCCGCATTTCCAGCACACTATCCCCAATCTGGACTTGGACTTGGATCCTGAGCTCTTTCCTCTTTCCATTTTTATTCCCCTAGACTCTGCACTCAAAGCATTACTCGATGTCTCACTACAGATTTTCCGTCGCATTTCCTTGCTAAGGATAGCACCAACAACATCATCAAACTTTAAAGTACTAGATCCAGAAACAAAGTTACTAATGGCCATTACTAAACCATTCCAACTTTCTGGTAATGAGCACAAGAATAACAGAGCTCTAACTTCATCATCAAAGTTTACCCCTACAGAACATAACTAACTTGTAACAGTATTAAAATCATTTAAATGGTCTGCAACAGATCCACCTTCCGATGTCTTCATATTAAATAACCGTTTCATAAGAAATACCTTGTTTGAGGTCGAAGGTTTTTCGTATGGTTTCTCCAACGCCTTAATCAAACCCTCTCTCGTTGTTTCCTTTGAAATGTTGAAGGTGACGATGCTACAAGGCACAACCGTACTGTTCCAAGTGCCTTTCTATCGAGAAGGCTCCATTCTTCATCTTTCGTACTCGTTGGCATCTTTGCTTTTCTACCTAAGGGTAGGTATATATCTTTCTGATATAGATAATATTCCATCTACATCTTCCACAACAAGAAATTTTGTCCATTAAATTTCTCAACCCTAAACTTAACATCTTCTGCCATTGCTCCCACTCAAATGAGGAACCCTTCTTTCCTGCGAGTTTATCAGCCAAATAGACCTTCGGCTCTGATACGAGTTGTTAGAAAATTATATATTACGGAGCAATGGAACACATATAATATTGCAAAAATTTAAACACAGAAAACACATAAAACAAGAGAGACATAGATATACATGGTTCACCCAATTTGGGCTACGTCCACCGTGAACAGCCAGTCCTTCCTTTCTATTATCTAGCAAAATGAAGAGACACAACCTACAACAGATCCACTATAATATCCTCTATTTTCTCTCACAGTCTCACCTCTCTGCTTCTCACTCAAAAAATACACATCTATATCACAGCCTCAATAAAATGCCCTCATACAAAGAGAGGGGTTGCCTTCTAGGGAAAAAAAACATAAACTAAACATAAGTTCTACTGTCAGATCATCCGCCTAATGAATGACCCAGATTGACTAGAAATACTATACTTTTACAAGGAAATATTACATATGTTTTTAGCTTCGGGGGCATTGCCCCTAATCCCCACTGGGGGAGCGCTGGACCCTGGACCCCCAGCCGGGGCGGATCCCCCCTGCACCCCGCTGCATGGAGGGGTGTACAAACTTCCTGGGGTATACATCCAGCTGAAGCAAAGACCTCTGAACAATCATGCTCCATACTTAACATCAGGCACCAAAATTTCTTTTATGTATATTGCTACTCATGTAATAATTTGGTCATAGAGGAATTGATTGAAAATTTGATGCAAGAAAAGATTATGGAAGGAGAGAATATCTTAAAGTTCAAATGAACAACTAAAGTGACAAATCTAAAGGTATGCATGAAAGTGGTATTAGAAAGGTCATTTTTTTTCTCATCCATTGAATTACATTGAATGCTATATATGCCACAATTATTGTCACAAAGTATGGGATATCTTAAGCAGTCTAAAAAGGTCTCAAAACCAAGGCAAGGAAGAATGTAAGCTCATAAATAAGCATCCAATTGTGTGGAAAAAGAAACAAGATAAGTAGGAAAATTGTGGTCTTATGTTATATTCCCAAAGACAAGAAAACATATGGTATATTGATAGTTATGTTCAAGACACATGAAAAAAGACCATAGTAAATTCATTAAACTAAAGAAAGAAGATGGAGGCAAAGTGATACTTGGTAATAATGCATCTACAAGAATAAATGGGAAAGGAACAATTAGCATAGATGATGAAAGAACTAAGGCCCAAGATGTTTATGTGGAAGGACTAAAACACAATCTCTTGAGTGTTAATCAAATGTGTGATCAAGGGTATGATCTCACATTTAGTTCCAAAAAATATGAAATTAGAAATGATGATACATGAAAGTTGGTCACAAACAATAATAGAACTTCAGAAAATGTGTACATTCTTGATGGAGTGGAAGGAGAAAAATGTTGTATGGGAAAGATAGACGAGAGGTGGCTCTGGTACAGAAGGATGGGACACATCAATTTTGATAATATGGTAAAGATTAGAAAAACCTAGGCCATTAAAGACATTCCAAATATATCAAAACTAGATAATTTCCTATATAATTCATGTTAGCATGGATACCAAACCAGGGTATTCTTAAAAAAAAAATTACTCTATGTCCAAGCCTCTCAAACTCATCCATACAAACCTTCATGGACAAGCTAGGAATTAATGAAAGGTGAAAGGTGTTTTATGATTTTCATCAATGATTATACAATATTGACATGGGTTACCTTTATTAGATAAAAATATGAGGCTTTTGAGAAATTCAAATATTTCAAATATTTAGTTGAAAATGAAACTGATATAAAAATCAAATGCCTGAGCATTTTGTGAAAACTATGGAATTATAAGAGAAATAACTATTGCAAGAACTCCATAGTATAATGAAGTGGCTAAAAGAAAAGAATGAGTAATGCAAAAACTGTCTAGAACCATGCTTATTGAAGCTTAGTTACCAGTCATATTTTGGGAAGAAGTAGTTTACACATCAATTTATATCTTGAATAGAGAACAAATAAGGGTAAATGATACTAAAACACCACATGAACTATGGAATTTTAGACCAACCACTATCAATAATTTAATGTGTATGGAATAAAATTCTATATTAAGATAAATGAATACGATTTAAGGAAATTTGATTGCAGAAATAAAGAATGATTTTTTATTGGATAAGCATATATAAGGGATATAGATGTTACACTAAAAGGACACATAAGGTTGTTGAATATATTGGTGTAAGGATAGATGAAGCATTTCCTTTAACCCAACCAAAACCAAATAACAACCAAGAAGAATTGGAAGAAGAAAAGAAAAATAAAGAGCATGATGAGGAACAATAAGAAGAAGGTAAGACATGTAATCCAAAAACCACATCCAGGTCTATCCAAAATAATCATCCAAATAGCCATATTAATGGAAATAAAGGATCAGGAGTTCAAACTAGGAGGAAGCATGGTGGCATAACAAGCCATGATATCTTAGATTTTTTATCCTTGATGGAACCTCAAAACTTTGCTCAAGGTAGTCAAGAAGACCACTAGGTTAAGGCAATGAATGAAGAACTAGATCACAATGAGAAGAATGAGACATGGGAGTATGTTCCAAGACCTAAGGAAAAAATGTGATTGGAACTAAGTAGGTTTATAGAAATAAGTTGAATGAAGATGGAAACATAGTAAGGAATAAAGAAATACTTGTATGCAGGGGATGTGCACAAATTTAAGGTGGTGGACTTCGAAGAAACATTTGTTGTAGTAGCTAGACTTGAAGCAATACAAATGTTCTTAAACTTTATAAGATTTAATGGGTTTAAAGTTTATTTATTTTTTTCACTTACTGGTTCACGGATACCCGGGTTAGTGGGTAGCTACTACATCCATGGTTTTTTAACACTGAGTGGACGCCACTCGAAGGGCATCAACGCCCCTCGGCCTATTTACTGACCTAACCCCAAGAGCTTTTGGGATTCGACCCTGTGACCTCCCATTGGCGAGGCACTTGATTTGACCGATTGAGCTAACTCTTGGGGCTAGGTTTAAAGTTTATTATGTGGATGTAAAATCAATATTTCTAAATGGAGAAATACAACGAGTAAATATTGAGTAGCCAAAAGAATTTTAACTATTAGAAGACAAAGATTATGTGTGCAGATTGAAGAAAGCTTAGTATGGTTTAAAACATGCACATAGGGCCTTGCATTCTAGATTGGATAAATATCTTCAACAACAAATCTTTAAGAGAGGGGAAGAAGATAATAACTTTACTTCAAGACTAAAAATGATAACTTTCTAATCATTGTTGTTTATGTGGACGAAATAATTTTGGAAGTGATGTTGACTCCATGAGCAAGAGTTTTGCAGCTAACATGTAGAAGGAGTTTAAAATGTCTATGTTGGGTGAATTCTCTTTGTTTCTTGGTTTGCAGGTTCATGAATTAGAAAAATGTATCTTTATTTCTTAGACCAAGTACCTTAAAGAAATATTGAAGAAGTTTGGTTTGGAAAAATGTGCACCTATGAGCACTCCCATGACAAAAATGTGCAAACTTAATAAGAATAATGAGTCTCCAAAAGAAAATTAGACCATGTATAGGTCCATGATTGGAAGAATTATTTACTTAACAACTTCAAGGCCATATATCATGCAAGAAATAGGTCTGGTGGGTATATTTCAATCAAGCCCATTTAGTGGTGGTTTCATCAATGTTAAAGGCGAAGATTGTTGCACATATGTTTCCATTGATATCAACTACAATGTCATTGATATTACAATTAATTAGAATTATAAATATCATATCTTTGAAGGAATTTATTCTCTAGCCCCTAGACCAAATGAGAATTAAAATCACATGGATAAATAATCTATTCCAATAACTTTCCAATAGTATATGACACTTTTCCTAACTCTGACAGACTAAGGATAAAACTAGGTTCGAAGTGGACATGCAAAAATAATTGATAAAAGGAAAAGGTGTGTTGTTGGATTAGGCCTCTCGGGAATATCGATGAAAATATGGGGATCAGGCTTATCTAAAAGCTCATGGGGAGGTACCACCCATGGTGAAAACCATCATGGTTTACCAACCGACTAAGTGGAAACATGTGATTGGTTGCATCCCCCCTTCTCTGTACCACAACCAAGAAATAACCCCCTATGATACTAGTGGTTTCTTAGATAAATGTGGCACATAGGCCCCTCATCGAATCGACACCAAAATATCAAAACAAAATCTTAGGAGGGAGCTCCAACTGCTAACGGGAAGTAAACTATAAATCCATTGGTCACAATGTCCTCTTGCAAGGATATTGGTGGTAACTTCATATAGGCTAAGAGTCCATTGGCCATCAGACCATGGAAGAAAAGTTCAAGAGGGTAGCAAAACTAAAAACCTTGAGCCTCGAGGTCTGAGACCTAATACACATGGTAGGACAAATTGAAATAATAACATGGATACTAGGTGGTAATGTAAGTTATGTATTAGCTTGAGGTGATGACATGTGGCATCTACTTTTGACCTTTTTTGGTGTCTAATTGGATGATTGGAATGTGACATGTGGTAGGTACCTAGACACATGGAAGTAGTAGATAATGACATGTGGTAGTGTACTGACTTGGAAAAGGAAATGGAAAACACCTAACAAGATGATATGGAAAGATAACCACGTGGAAACCTCTGATTGGTTCTCAAAACTTCATTGTGGAAACTCCTAAAGTCTCAAGATTCGTGCCAAAGACTGGTTTGCTGGAAATTTTCTTTGTATTTTAATTTTCCCAAGTAGAGATCGTGCCACAACATCTGAGTATATGGTGGTTGGGGTGTGTAGGAAAGATGTGCATGAACTTGAAACCCGGATCTAGATTCAACTGTATAGGAAGACTGGTCAATGCTCCAATTGTCATGGTTTTGTGTACAATTGATTAAGTTGTATCTTTTGTCGAGCCCATCTGGGCCTCAAATAAATGGGTGCCATAAGAAAAAACCTAGATTCCTAGATATTTGGAGCTCATACTTTAAGGATGTGGTTCTACTAGGTGCTCATATGGATGGCATTGATGCCCTGGGAGCTAGAGTTAAAAGTAACTGGGAAGGAAAAATATCTATGTGTCCATTAATTTATTACATGCAAGTGGACCAAAATCCATATTTAGAGGAATGTATGTTTAACTAGGGTCACACTATGTGGTTTTGTGAAACTAAAGCTAAGCCCTCAAGGAGCTAAGGATCCATTAGTTTAAGACTTATTCAAGTCCTTCAGATCAAATTTCCATCTGAGAAAATAAAATATCTATATCATCCTCCATGGAGAGTTAGCCATGCCAAATTAGTATAAATAATATAAGTTGGAGGACCTTGAGATGTAGAGGATATGTGACTATGCATGAAGTATGGTTTTTTTTGTGGAATGGTCATTGGTACAGTTGTGGGCTTCTATTGTGTGAAGAGTGAGAAGGAATAAAGAGGTTGAATGAAGCTCTACATGATCAATATTGGAAGAAGTTTGACAATGAAGTCTTTGGAAGACGTGTGATCAAGGAAGAGTTTTGGGATGAAGTCTGAACAAAAAAAATTGATTCTGTATGTATAATTGGAATATACAAAACAAGGGGTGCACAAAATAGATGGGAAACTTACAAGAAATGTGATACAACATAGCTAAAGATATAAAGAAAGGATATAACAACAAGCTCAGGTTGGTGCTTGCATTTCTCAGGTGTTGACGGTGCTGGATAACACCAACATACAAGGGGTCTCGCCTATGTGAAGTCCCAATTAGACCTCATGTCGTTTGGTGTAGGAGCCCAATACAGATACAAGGTCTAACCACCATTACAAGTGATCTTAAAAGAAAGCCAATGTAAAAAATACACAAGAGATAATGCACATAACTTTCGGGTAGAAATTATATAAGCTTTGTGAGACATCAAGTGTAAGGTGTAATAAGGGATTCCACACAAGAGAGATAAGAATGAGCCTCTAATAGAAAAGTATTAGTACTATCCTAAGAGAGACACGTGAGACCAATTGAGAAGATTTATTGATTAACATGAAAATTAGTTCACAAGATAACAATGATCATATAAACACATAACAACACCCATTCAACAAGATTCATATCCAAAGTAATGAAATAGTTCATTATCTTCAGTATGCATAACACAATATATACCACAAAGATCTAAATAATAGTCTTACAACATTTATGATACATGTATGGAAGAGTGTTGGCTCCAAGAGATTTTAATAATTAATGAAATATCCAAGTACATTGTTACATTGATGATACACTAGCTCCAAGAGTGGAACATGAAGCTACAACTTGCTTCTTCAAAAGAATGATCTTCTTCCTTATACACAAATAGAGAAACCAAGGCCAAATCTCTAAAGGTCAAAGCCCTTTTCTTGAGTTATGAGGGATTATTTATAACAAATTACAATGAATCTTGAGTTTCATCATGACTCTTTGACTTCCAAAACCTATGGACTTCTATGTAACTCTTCATATTCCACATGTGTCTCTTGGAATTGTTTTACATTACATTTATTCATAAAATAAAAACTTACATCAAAATGGTGGCTATATAGGACAAAAATCTAATAAGACAAAAAATTCCCCATGAAGGAGAAAGAGACAAATTAGTAGCTTGAACATTGTTGAGGAGTGTAGCAAGAAAGTCTTAATTTGACTTTGCCTTGGTCAATTTGAGGAAATTCAAATTTCTACATCAACAGGCAACTTGGAGGTAGTTAACTTGTGTGACATGGCTCTTGTAACTCAGTTATCTCAGTAAATTGAAGTTACAGGGCTTAGAGTTCAGTTAAGCATGTGTGATTGCTAATTTGTAGCAATCAAGGCCAGTTATTTCAAGTTATTTTCAATTAAACTAGTTCTAACTGTTTATAGAACTAGTGGAAGGTCAGTTGTGCAGTGCGGCACCAATCTAACTCGTAATCATCCAATTGACTAATAAATTAGCACAAAATAACTAGTGCATGTAATGATTTTAGTTCCTCAGTTGTGGTTGAGATTCCAAGGCAGTGTAACAAGCAGTTTTAAACTAGTTTGAGTGTACATGTGTTCTGTGTAGTCAGATGATCTATCCTTGGGAATTGCAAAATCAGTTGGAGGAATATTCCTGAATAATAGGGTCCTAATTCCTTAGGATTTGCATCAAGAAATAGGGATCAAGTTGAGCAAAAAATTGACTAAGTTGGATCAACGCTTCTCATTGAGCACATAGATAGGTTATTTACTTGCAGGTTGAGCTCAAAGAGAACTAGAAAGTTTAATACATTATCTATTCATTTGATTAATGCAACGAGGCTTGAAGGGTTTTTCCCAGTTGGGTTCCCTTAGAAAAATACCATGCATGTGTGGTTTTTCTAATTGCATGTTTTTGATTGTTTTTATAAATTGTGAATTAAATTTTGTAGAGTAATAGAGTAGAATTGTGTCTCTTGATTTAGATTAAAATTTCTTGAGCAGTTGTAATTCTATCACCATATTTGTACAACATGGAGTTCATTTTTGATGTATGAGTTCCATTCTCTGAACTCTGTCGTAATAACTTTAACTCTTATTAGTATCTCTACAACATATCACATCTTCACCTCCAAAGCATATGATAATGTGGATTTGGAGCTACACTATATGCTATTCCACATCCAAGATAACTTCATGTGAACTTTGGTTGGCCCAATTGCACAATCTAGAATAGTATTCTTGGTGATCTCCAAGCCTTCTTGATTTGTTGCTTTCTTGATTGATTCAATAAATTCTTTTATCTCCTTTATGGTGACATCCTTTCCTCTTATCTCTCAAGGTGAACCCACAAAATGAACTTTATGTTTCTATGCCAGAGACTCTAAACCACTATGCAGGAAAACATGAGAAGTTATTTTTTTGGTCACTTGTTCACTAAGGTAGGTGTAGTTCTGAGTATGTAGTACCAACAATGTTTTATCCACTTCAACAACTATCCTTCCCTTCTTGAACAACTTCTCAAGAACATCTGGATACTTGACACCCCAGTACTGTATAAAATCTACAACTCTGCTTGTAACCATTAGAAGCTTCAATATCTATTGATATTTCTTCTAAATATAAACCAAGGATGCCACCACATCATGCAAGAGAATCATATCATTGTATATCTTCCTCATGGTGTCTTCCATTGGCTTCATTTCTTCATATATAGTTGACCGTAGCTCCATCTCAGCGATACTAGTAGAAAACAACCATTGATTCTATGCAGTAAGATGATCAACCTATTGTTTTGTAGTAGTTGTCTCTTTGCATAATCATGCAACCTCACTCATAAGATATTTTGTTTTATCTTGAGATGTTACCACAAAATCCACATTTGATACCATGATTTCTATGGATTTTTCCCAGTGTTAGATGCTATCACCTTCTTTGTGGATATGGAAATTGGATGGTTAGGATAATTGGGAAAGTATCTTCGCCTTTATTTTACAATCCCCTTCTGCATCTAGTTGAAGGTGAGGTTGGATACATCCATGAGCTTATTGTTTGGTGGAGGAAAAATTCCCATATCACTAAATGGGGGATGACCACCAGCGAGAGGAGGCTTAGGCTAAGTGTCTAGTTCATCTGAAATTGGTTCAATGACATCCTCCTCCTCTAACTCTACTTCTAATTTATGGGTCATGTACTCTTCCTTTATTATTTGTGTGGATTAGTTCTCATTTAAGTTCTTCATTTGATCTTCCAGTAATGACTTCTATTGTTCCTCTTTTGTTATTCTTCTCCTTTCCTCCTTTGTTTTCTATTTTAGCAAGTCATCTTGCTTCCTCTTTTCTTATTCTTATTTATATAAGTGCTCCTCCTTTAGTTTTTTCTCTTCTTCTAGCTCCTTTAATGCTTCTAGACTTCTCTCCTCCTCCTCCTTTTGTTTCCTTTGTTTCTCTTCCTCAATCGCACCTTTGTACATTGGATCAACTATGAACTTTCTACCACTTTCTTCCACTGGATCATGCTTTAACCTCTTTCTAGGTGCTACAGTGTCCACTTGGGCAGTTGCTTCTTGTCGAATCTTCTCCATCTAGACATCTGGTGCATATGAAACATGGGAGGACCCTACCTCAATTCCTGGATGATTCTTTCTTAATTCATTGTACCAATTCTTGATTTTCTCATCTTATAGTATGGTGATAGGTGCATACAACCAGTTATTTTGTATCTTATTGCAATGTTTCTTCCACAATTTTCTAGGATTGTATATGCGAAATCTCATTGTTCCAAAGTGAAGGCAATTGAGTTCTTCAATTTCAGCGATGACCACCTTAAGGCTCTTTAGCTCATAAATTCCAATCCATAAAGGAAGAGTTGGCCAAGGAGTCTTTTTCCTCCTATCGATTTTTGCAGACAATCCATTATTCAACCAATAGGCTACCTCCTGCAAAACCACTTTATTAGTCACATATATTGGCATAAGGTGAGGGGTTGTATGACACCTGAAACATATGATGTATGTGCCTTATGGTGAAGAAAACCAATCAACAATCTCATAGAGTTCCTTCTTCACCTGATCTATCATGCAAGGAGGTTCTATCTCAAATATCATCATGTACAATACTAAAAAGAAGTGCTAAATTTTCATAAACTCCTTGAAAATTAATATCTGATAATAGTCTCTAATGAAAGTAGACAAACAAATTTTCTTGTCACGGTCTAACTCCATTTCATCCCGATCAACTCATAGCAAGCCCAGATACCATCTAGTAGATAAGTGGACATGTAGATTTCTGGTGCTTATTTGATTTGTAATTTTGTCTTGGCCTACTGTGTATTACACTGCAATTCATGGGAGAGGATATCTACCCAATTCATAACTTTACCTCTTGAGACAACTAGGTTGAGAAGGAAGACCCAATTCTCATTCAAATAATCTGCATTCTTCCATCCATATAGTCTACAAGAAATTGCTATGAGATACTGATAGACCTTCCTCAAAGTGTTCTTTCTCTAGGAGGAAAGATGTGATTTCTTGCTTTTGTGTGATTTACGTGTCAAGTGAGGAAATACTAACACAATTTCAAAGAAATCTAGTGCTTTTCTTATCTTAAGAAAGACAACACAGGTGCTTCCAAAGATAAGAAGACGACATTAAGGAATCTTTGACCTAGGAGGAAAAGTGACACTTAGGAATATGAAAGGATAGTTGACACTTAGAAGAAATGACTAGATGACATAAGAAAACTTGAAATGATAGTTCATGTAGGTTCCAAAATTGACTAAGGAAATTTTTTTGGAGGTTCGTTGTCCCAAAAAAAACACTTGGCGACACATTGGAACAACTACAACTTCTCTGTGTAGGTATTACATTTACATGTGTAGTCTTAGGCCTTCAGGAAGTATTTATTCACTCGATGGATTGCCTCAGCTTCCCCATCCAACCCAATTATAGATATAGTCTCCCCTATTTCTTGAGTAAAAAACATTACAAAACTTGGAAAATCACAATTTTTTGATCCAGGATAAGGTAATATAGTAGGGGCGAGTTAAAAATATTCAAATTCTTAGTTTTCATCTTTGGTATTTCTTCGATGCCAGCTGGCTTGTTCAGTACCTCGATGGAGTCACTGCAGGAACAAAAGCATTGCTTCGTTGTCAGGGAGCCTAATCAAAACCCCAGTGAAGTTGCTTGCTTCACCTCTCTATGCAATAATAATTTCTCTTCTCAACCTTTATTTCTTTTGTAAGTTCACATGTGCTTAAGCACTTATTATTTTGTAGGGGTGGAAGAGGGATATTGACTTATTCAAAGTAAGAGAGGTTTTTCCTTCAGAGAAGGTTCAATATACCTTTGATATTGATTTTCTCGCTATTAGTGTTCCACTTTTCCTTTCACTACTTGATTGGTTTGGAAAGAGAACAACATTCAATTAAAAAATTGAGTCTAGGAATGAAGATCCTAAATATGAAAGGATATCATGGTTCTACTTATGGTTTTCTAGTCAAAATGGATCATATTTTCCATTGAGACATCATCCACTATGAAAGATGTATAAGCCCAAACAAAGAAGAACAATAACATGCTAGCCAAGGGTTGCACATCACTACAATTTACCTTTCCCAAATTTTAACCACATCATCTTGAAGCTCATGAAGCAACTTCCATGCATAGTCTTATTGAAAACAAGACAAGAATTAGGAACACAAGACAAGAAAACATGGCAGATGAAAATGAAAAGCAAACAATGTGATGAAAAGTAACTAAATGCAACCTATGCTAACCTAAACTAAAGAAGGAAGATCGGGATTGTCTAAAAATGGAATTTCCAATGCAGCCATAAAATTTTATCTAGACCCTTAAGTTGAAATATATCATCAAGTAAAAGTGATAAAACATAAATCACAGTAAGAAAGATAAACAACCAAAACATCTACACAGAAACACAAAGGCATGAAGTGCAAGAAATGAGATGTGCGGTAAATGAGTGCTATATATGACAAAATACCCAACAATAACACTTCTTTGACTCATAACCATACAAAAATTGATTTAAAGGATGAAGGTACTTACTATGAGCCATTGAACTCATCAAGTATGATTGTCCTAACCAATCTGCAATAGGGTCATAAAAAAAACTATCATGAAGGCCTTGGAAAGACAAGTTGATAATACACACATCAACATCAAATGCAAGATTAAGATCAGGCTATGAATCACATGCAAATTGGCAATGGTCAGTGCTGGTGTGTGGGTCAATCTTTATGATGGACGAAGAGGGGGAGGTGTCAAATCGAAAATTTTTACAATCATTCAACACATTCATTATCTCCAAGTTCAAGATCAAAGATTGACATGGAGGAGGATGTATTAGTTGGAGTTCATGCATTTGATCATAGATTCTATCTTAAGGGTTAACGAATCCAAAATAGAGATAACAAACATCCTTGAAGAATGAATCCATATACCATGTAAAAAAGAAAAGAGTGTACTTCTGTGAGAAAATATTAATATGACCAAATTCAAAATATTTATTAGGGCAGAAAGGACCTAACATAATCATCAGTGTAGATTGAAGTGCCCTGACTTCCAAAAAAGACTCAAAATTTTCAAAATATGGAAGCTCATCCATTTAAAACATGGTAAGTTGTACATTCGAACAACTTTCACTATTTTCATTAACAAAAGGGACTAAATCAGAGTTTCCCGAATAAGGTGATTCATGGAAAAGTTGATCGAGACATGAACAAAAATCTTCGATAATTAACATGTCATCTTCTTGATTTGGGACATATATACCCGAAATAAATTCTTTAATGATCATATCTAACTCCACTGGAAAGTTATTCAAATCTAATTCTTCTTGTGAAAACAAAGTTTGATCCATAAAACTTGGACAATCATTCAGATGCATAGAAGAAAATTGATCAAAACTTTGTTTGTACAAGGGTTCAACTTAATTAAAGTATTCAATATTGACAAGTTGATTATCAATACTATGAGATGAATGATTAATAGGACAAGAAGAATCATCATCTTGAGAAAGAGAAGAAAGGAAAAGTGGCTCCTCATCAATGGACTCCTGAGCATTAGGATTTGTTGTTGAATTAGATTAGTGGATTTTATTTTCAGAGTTCTGGATTTGAATAGGAACAACGTAAAGTACATCAAAAGGGGGAGGATGAGGAAAAAAAGAAGTTGTATATTCCTCCTTAGAAGATTGGGATTCTTCTTGGAAAGGACCATTCAACAGATCTAATGGAAAATATGTCCTAGAAATTCTAACCAAGTACCAAAATTTCTCACCAAAGATTACCAATCCACATCATTGTCTATAAATTAATAACATAAGTGAATAAATTGATTGGATTTTTTTCTAAATATTCATCTGATTCCCTCCTAAGATGATCAATTCTATTACAAACATTCTGATAATTGTACTTGTCAAAAACTTGATGAAGCACATTAACTTGTTGTTTAAAAGAATGGATAGAAGCAATAGGTAAAGAGTAACACCATTGCTTGGCACAACCATATAATGTGAGGGTGAACAACCAAGCAAGAATATCTTCAGAACAAACTCCGCTTGAAAAAAAAATTGGACAAATTCAATCACATAATCAAGAAAGGTTGTTGGACCCTTTCCATCAAACTTAAAATGTGACAAGTTATGTAAGAATTTCACGAGGATTGAAAGCGCCTCACGATTATGATTTAGGATGTATCAATTTGAGATAAGACATTCAAACATACTTTATGGGCTCAGCTTGTCATTTCGCTCTCCTTCTAGGGAAAGGATGTTAAAGGTGTTGGATTCTGCCAACATATAGGGGGTCTCCCCAATGTGAAGTCCCAATTAGACCTCACACCATTTGGTGTAGGAGCCCATCGAGATATAAGGTCTGACCACCATTGCGAGCGATATTAAAATAAATCCTTGTCTATAAAATATACACAAGAGATCATGCACCTAACTTTGGGGTAGCAAGTATGTGAGCTTTGTGAGGCATCAAGTGTAAGGTGTAATAAGAGATTCCATGTGAGAGAGATAAGAACGAGCCTCTAATGGAAAAGTATTAGTACTATCCTAAGAGATACATGTGAGATAAATTGAAAAGATTCTTTGATTAACCTGCAAATTAATTCACAAGATAACAATCATCATATAAACACATAACAACACCCATTCAACAAGATTCATATCTAAAGAAATGAAATAGTTCATTATCTTTAGTATGCATAACACAACATATACCACAAACATCTAAAGAATAGTCTTACAACATTTACGATACATGCATGAAAGAGTTTGGATCTAGGAGATTTCGATAATTAATGAAAGATCCAATTACATTGTTAATTGACGAGACAATAGATCCAATAGTGGAACATGAAGCTACAACTTTCTTCTCCAAAAGAATGATCTTATCCCTTATGCACAACTAGAGCAGAAAAGGCCAAATATCTAAAGGTCCAACCCCTTTTCTTGAGTTATGAGGGCTTATTTATAACATTACAATGACTCTTGAGTTTCCTCATGACTCTTTGACTTCCACAACCTATGGGCTTCTATGTAAATCTTCATATTCTATATACGCCTCTACAAATTCCATGTGTGTATCTTGGACTTATTTTACATCACATTTATTCACAAAATATAGGATTATATCAAAATGGTGGATATATAGGACAAAACTCTAATAAGACGAAAAAATCCTCATGAAGGAGAAAAAGAAGAATCAATAGCTTGAACATGGATTTCATTTGTGATGTAGGATTTCCATGCTTTGAACTCTATCACGATAACTGTAACTCTGATTGGAATCTCTGTAACATATCACATCTTCACCTCCAAAGAATCTATTAATATGGATTTGGAGCTAGACTGTATGCTATTCCACAAACATGATAACTTCATGTGAACTTTGGTTGGACCAATTACACACTGTAGAATAATATTCTTGGTGATCTCCAAGGCTTCTTGATATGTTTCTTTCTTGATTTGTTCAATAAATTATTTTATCTCTCACATGATGACATCCTTTCCTCTTATCTCTCCAAGTGAACCCAGAAAAGGAATTTTATGTTTCTATGCCATGGACTCTAAACCACTATGCAGTCTAACATAAGCAACTATGGTGTTTGTCACGTTCAATAAGGTGGATGTAGTTTCAATTGTGCTCTATCCACCTCAGTAGCTATCTTGTCCTTCTTGACCAACTTCTCAAGAACATTTGGATAATTGACACCTAAATCCTATAAAAAATCTACAACTCTGTTTGTAACCTTCAGAATTTTTAGGGTCTCTTGAGATTTCTTCTAAATTTGAACCAAGGGTGCTACCACCTCATGCAATAGAATCATCTCACTATATAGATGCCTCATGGTGTCTTCCATTGGCTTCATCTCTTCAGATATAGCTGGCCACAGATCCGCTATATTGATACTGGCAGAAGACAACCATTGATTCCTTATGGTAAGATGATCAACCTATTGTTTTGTGGTATCTAACTCTTTTCATAATCATGCAACCTCACTCACAATATATTATGTATTATCTTGAGCTATTATCACAAAAACCACATTTGTTTCCATGAATTGTTTGATATTTCTCCTTGTGTTAGATGCTATCACCTTCTCTGTTGATATGGAAACTCGATGGGCAGGATCACTAGGAAAGTACCTTCGCCTTTCTTGTACAATACTTTTCTTCATTTGGTCAAAGGTGAGGCTAGATACATCCATGACCCTATCATTTGGTGGA
This sequence comes from Pinus taeda, assembly GCA_000404065.3. Classification (NCBI taxonomy): domain Eukaryota; kingdom Viridiplantae; phylum Streptophyta; class Pinopsida; order Pinales; family Pinaceae; genus Pinus; species Pinus taeda. Next base: position 15,606 of record APFE031279876.1, on the reverse strand, counting down.
GGAACAATTCCCATGTCACTAAGTGGGATATTACCACTGGTGAGAGGAGGCTTAAGCTAAGTGCCTAGTTCATCTACAATTGTTTCAATGGCATACTCCTCCTCCAACTCTGCTTCTAATTCACAGACCATATTCTCTTCCTCCATCATTTGTGCAGATTCCTTCTCATGTAAGTTCTTCATTTGATATTTTGGTAACTGCTTATGTTGTTCTTATCCTTTCCTCCTCTGGTTTATGTTTTAGCAATTCATATTGCATTCTCTTTTCTTCTTCTTCTTTCTATAAGCATGTACCCTCTAATTTGCACTCTTCTTCTTGTTGCTTTTATGCTTCTAACCTTCTCTCCTCCTTCTCTATTGGTTTCCTTTGTTGCTTTACCTCAATTGTACCTTTTCATATTGTATCAACTTTGAACTTTCTGTTTCTTTCTGCCACTAGATCATGCTTTAGCCTCTTTCTGGGTGCGACAGTGTCCACTTGCACAGTTTCTTCCTATTGAATCTTCTCCATCTATACATTTGATACCTGTGAAACCTAGATGGACCCTACCTCAATTCCTGGCCAATTATTTCTTAATGCATTGTACCAATTCTTGATTTTCTCATCTTCTGGTATGGTTATAGGTCTATACGAAAAGTTATATTGTATCCTATCATAATGCTTCTTGCACACTTTTCTAGGATCGTATCCATGAAAGCACATTGTTCCAAAGTGAAGTAATTTGAGTTATTCAATTCCAGCATCATATGCATTAAGGCTCGTTAGCTCATAAAGTGAAATATGTAAAGGAAGAGTGGGCCAAGGAGCCTTTTTCCTCCTATGGAGTTGTGCAGATAATTGATTATTCAACTGATAGGCTTCCTCCTACAAGACAACATTAGAAAATTTTTGAGGTAAAAAATGGGCCTAAAAACAAAAATGTACAACAAAAATCAATTTTATAAGAACCAATAGGATTTAAGATGATGTTTTCAACCATGGGGGGTGATTCACCATTTTTGATGAAAAAAAGAAAAAATATAAAAAAAAAAAATAAAAAAAATTACTTTTTCAACTTATCTCTCAAAAAATTTATTCAAATTTCAAGTGGGAGCACTCATTGGATGCATAATTTCATTCGTCATCTAAGGGGTACACATGTTGCATACTTTCGATGTACCCTGCTACACAAAAAATGAGAAATACATGAAAAAATGTGATTGCAATCACGTTTTTTCATGTGGTAGGGTCCATCGAAAGTATGCAACATGGGTACTCTTTAGATTAGGAATTAGATTATACATCCAAAAAGTGCTCTCATTTTAAATTTGAGTAAATATGTGGGGAGATAAGCTAAAAATACGAGTTTAAAAAGTAGGGGTTTTTTTTTTTGTAGGCCTATTTTATAGCTTAAAATTTCTCTAATTCCTTATTGGTCACATACCTCAACATAAGGTGATGGTTTGTCTGACACCGGAAACATCGAATGTATGTGCCCTGGAGTGAAGCAAACCAATCAACAATCTCATAAAGTGTCTCCACCTAATTTTTTATGTAAGGAGATTCTATCGCAAAGACCATCACATACAATACTACAAAGAAGTGCTCAACTATTTTATCATAAACTCCTCTAAAAATAACTTCGGATAAAAATCTGCAATGAAAGTAGATAGGAAACGTTTCTTGCGGGGTGTGTTGAGGCCTCGAAAATCGCTGCAATAACATTGGGGGATAACCACCCGGTCCAGACCTTAGTACAGCTCCTTTTCCATTTGGGATGGTGGCTCCGACTAGAGATAACGAGACCAGTTTCCCGATAATGAATAAAAGGGTGGATGGGCGATGAATTGTCTGTTCTAATAATAGGCGGATAGCTTATTCTATCAACAAAAATACGAAAACTAATACTAATCCCGGGAACATATATTCATTTGAAATGCAACGTTTAATAATTATTGTCTATTAATAGGCGTATAGATGACTCTGTAAAATAAACACAGATATTCAATCATTTAAATATTACTTCATCTAAATAGTTAAATGAAGCGATTAACGCAAGATTACTGCATTTACCATTTATATCATCGCTATACATATGATTGAAGGAAAAGCATGCTATAGACATCCAATAGTGGGATGCATAAAGGATGCTGTTAAAACACATATATAAACGATAATAGCAAGAATGATCAAATGACAATTCATATAACAGGAATGAGTTCAGACATAGATAATAGTACCATATGAGCTGCTAATCAATCCAAATATCAATCGCTATTTGAAATTCCTTCTTCAACACATAAATGCTTTCAAACAAAGACAGTAGTGCACATTTGTATAAAAACCTTCCTTATCAAAATCAAAATAATTGGTCTAGTTTCATAAAAGAATATCCATGAAGTACAATAGTGAAACTTCAGGGTTTAAGTCATATACAAAACTTTACGACCCTTTCTAAATGCATGAAAGGGTCTATAAATACTACTAAGCTAAAAGAATCTATGAAACAAAATCCTACTAAATTGCATCAATTAATGCTTATCTATCTTTTGGGGGCGATCTGGCAGTCGGCGATGTGAATCATGCTCAGGGCTGCTTGCCTTTAAACCTAAGCTTTCTTCGCAAGCCTTGGCTCACTTTCGGGTGGTTTTTAGGCGCAAGCTGAGTTGGGCAGCAAAGGTGGCATCCTGATTATCGGGTATGATATACCCATAGCATTTGTGAGGCATTTTAGGCTGCTCTCTGGCTGTGCGGCTTCACTAAGGAAGAACCAATAGGCATCCCATGTCAAACTGTTGATCCCTGCAATTAACCTTCCATTTTTCTCCAGCTCTGGGTAGCATGAATGCTCCAACATCTTTGTTGCTGTTAATTGGCTTGGAGTACATTGAGAAATCACGTTAGACAAGTAAAGAGTATTATTTACCAATTCAACCAAATTACTAGTGGTTTCCTTGCATCTTAAAATCACTCTTTCTGCCTTCATCAACTGTGATTGCCATTCTGTGAATAATATTTCCTTATGTGATTCCAGAATCCTTGGTAGGTTAGGTGCCTGTCCCTGATCGAAATCTTGCCATTCCAGAAAATTTGTCAATGTTTCTTCGACCTGATCCAAATCTGTCCTTGCCTTTTCTACTTTTTCGCTTATGGATGCCACTAAGTCACACAATGGCTCTGCCTGCATGATTTGCTGACACAAGAGCTTCATTTGATTTATCAATGCTTTATTTAATTGAAATGCCTCTGCTTTAAATTCATCTACTTGAGGGAGCTTTTTCATTTGCTCAATTTGAGCTGATAATTGAGCGATTTGCTCATCTTTCGATTTTAACATTCCCTCAGTTGATATTTTTAATTGCGCCAATGCTGCCGATAGCTCCTTTTGCTTTTGGATTGCGCTATCGTCAATCCTCTGTTTTTCTTCCTGCAATTGCTTAGTTAGCTGATTATTATTTTGTTATTGTACTAGCAATTTCTGTTCTGCCTACTCTGCCTTCTGCTGCACTTCCGATAATTGAGCCTGTAGCGAAAAGATATCTTGATCTTTTGTCGTTAATAGACTGCTCACCTCCGATGCTTTATCTATTGTCGCCGTCGAATAAGCTCCAGCGTATTGCGATAGCTTTGTCAAGTCATCGGAGGGGTCAAATTCTTCTCTCCATACCACGTTGCCTGTTACTGTTAATTCAAGGAATAAAGAAGGTTGATCAGCTCTTCTCCTCTTCCTCTGTCGTTTCACTACAGCTTTATGCTTAGGGCTGTAGAAGACATCCAAGGGAGGAATCTCTTCTATCTTCAAAATGATTTCGCCCGATGGGTCCTTTGGAATTATTTCTGCTTCCTTTAATTTGGGTGGGTCGTTGGTTTCACTTGAAACCTGCTTTGAAGTCACTTACTGTGTATCGCCCTCTTTTGAAACCTCATCATCTTTAGAGCATTATAGATTTCCGATGATTGAATTGAATTGCTGCCATTCCTGGAGCAATTTCGGATCAATTTGTGTATCATCATTAACTTTTGAACTGTTATGTTCTTGCGTTTTCGCTTGGGTTTCTTCCTGTCTCTGCAAGTTCGCCTGGGTTTCTTCCTGTCTCTGGTCATTCACTTCCTCCTGCTACTTTGAAGTAATAGGAGGTTCTTTATCACATTGCTGCTCAGGCTCGTTTGATTTTGTTGTTGTTGGAGTAGTCGCTAACAGGTCTAGAGGAAGAGTTTGCAACCTCTGCTCTCTAATTCTGTTAAATTCGACTAGCCCCTCATCGTTGTATTCATTTATGGCGAGTGATTTAACTTGATATAGCGACTCGGCCGATGCGAACAAGTCCTCAAACCTGTCTTCTTTGTGCTCAAACTTGGCCAATTTGGCCTGGTCGAGTGCATTGAAAGCGACTTTTTTCGGATCGAATCGCCTGCTTGGCAGAGTTGCCAGAGTCAGTGAATTTATTTTCTCAGCTTCCTTCTCTGCATGTTTGAGATCATGTAGAGTGTAGATACCAATTCACAAAGGAAAGGAGGGCAGACATGCTTCTTTTCGTTTTTCAGAGTTTGAGTAACCCCATCGGCGTTGATCTGATAGGCTATTTCCCTGGCAAGTAGTTTATCAGGGATGTATAGAGGAAGCACATGGGGCTTGGCTTGACTACCAAAAACTCTGATATAGGTGAACTTTTCTTCTCCAAACCAACTCCCTACGGCAGTTAAATCCACCCCTGCTTGGTCAGAAATCTTAGGGGGCAAGCTTATTGAAAATGGAATAATGAATAGGCAACATGAAACCGTTGCAGATTTGATACAAATGGTGTTTGTAGTTGGTCTTCCAAAATTTTTGATGATATATGTGGATGGGTGCGAGGTCTTGTGACGTCCACCTCCATCCAAGCACAGGAAATTCAGAATTAAAACATAAAACATCTAATACATAGGCACTGTAGTAAAATGGCGGAATGAACCTCTCAGTGACGCGAGAGTTAAATATGAAATTAAGAATTGCAGTTGCTAGCTTATCGGATAGTATATCCGCCCAATCCATTATTTCGCCACTATATGCCGCCTCCATTAAAGGGACCATTTCTATGGTAAAATTGGCAGAATCATGTAATGCCCATAGTCTACACATCATAATCCCAGCATAGCAATAAGGAGAGCATAGAGAATCGACTGAGTACTTACCCGAAGATTCGTGCTTGCGCTTTGCTGGATTTTGTCTCCAACCTCGAATTTGTTCGGACTCAGTCTCATTTTCTGCTCGGAATTTCTATAGGAATGTCGTGTTATACTTCTTCTCTTCCGCTGGCAAATGATACATTTGCCTTAGATCCTCGGCTCGAAAAGAACCGAAAATCCTCCCATTTATAGTGTTGAAAGTTCTATCGGTAATTGGGATTTCTTGAATCGCCCATCTTACCACATCTGTATATGGGAGAATTTGCTCCCGGGCCGCTATTCTATGAAGAAAGGAGTTGGCTAAATCACTCAGATTAGCCTCGGATTTACTGGTGCTGTCGGCAGAAACTTGTATCCCTGTCACCCTCGGGTCTTCAGCTTCAATCAGGTTATATGTGCCTTGCCAAGTAGCTCTGGAAAGTCCCAGGCACGTAGTGTCTGATATAAGCCCTTTCTTTTTATTGCCTGGATCAACAACAGGTTGCCTTGCGGCCGGCGAAGCGGAAGGCATTGTGGTCTTCTTGGACTTCTTTCCCATTCCGCTCAAATCTGTTTCCGCGGGAGAATTCTGCACAGAGAGAACGATAGACATATTACATGAAATAATAACATAAATCGAATAGACTAAGATATATATATATATATATATT
>APFE031279874.1:37938-97191 GCA_000404065.3 Pinus taeda | reverse complement strand
AGGTCCATCTATTTTTACCAACTTGACCAATCATCCACAAATAGAATCCTGCAACTCATAGACCATGATCCATATGTCTAAAAATAGACATAGTCTAAAACTAGACTTTGCGCCAAAAATAGCCAGCGGGCCCACTTAGTGAAGGCGACTTATTTTCAATAAGCTCCATCATCTTGTTGCATTCTCAACAAATTGAATATTTCCTTGCTAATATCCCAATGTAGTTTTTGTTTTCTTGGAAAGTAGCCTCTACATGTCACTATATCTCACTATGTTTGTGCATTTACTTTCCTGCAACTAGTGGCTAAGCCTAACAAACTCTATATGGTTTTATGCTCATTTATGTACTCGAAGATAGATGTTTTGAATGTAAATTATGTATGTCTCAAGACAATTTCCAACTATGGTTGTACCAGTAAACTTTTTGAGTGACTAAGACATTCTTTGTTCCCATGCTATGTGATCTAAAATCACTCCTAGGTGACCTCAGGAAATTAATGAAGGTATTACAGACTCATGTGCTGGTGTGTGTGTCTATATTATCTTAGGCAATGGATCAATAAGATTGCAAACTAAACAGACACTGGAAAACAGTAAGGGAAACACATCAAGCAAATGCAAACCACAACAATTTAATAAGGAGTTCACCCAATCCTCCTGGGCTACGTCTCCTGGTCCAGCTTTCAGTGGTGGCCTTTTCTTATTGTGTCTTTAAGTAGAGTTTTCACAATGAGGAGCTCAATTTGAGTCTCCTGAAATAGATGATGCTTATTAGGGTGGTTCTTGGATTCCCCAAGCCACTAGAGTACACAGAATCCCCCTTACCAAGTCTCGACCTCAACTGGTCTTAATGGGATGAGTCCAATTTGGTACTCAGTTCCTGACAAATATCCTCATAGGGATTGCTTGAACCTCTCAAGCCTTCTCGATTTTGTCTGCTCGATGCTGCCTTAGCTCTGTAGGTCAGCTCGACTTCTCTGTTCTTTGCTTCTTTCTTAACTCTATATTCTATCTCCTTTGTCCCACTTTCTCTTCTCTACTCTTTGTCTGTCCATGGCTTAAAGCCAATCTGTCCCTTGACTGTTCGCTTCCTCTTCCGTCTCTTCAGATCACCTACCGCTGTTCATTTGGAATTCGCTGCTTTTGCATCATCGCCACTGTGTAATGTTTCACAGGGAGGTGGCCACTTGTCCCCTCATGAACTAAGCGCCAGCTCTTCCTCGAACGGTCGTTATTTTGGTTATTCTGCGAAATGATTCATCTGCCAGCTTAGCGGTCAAATTGGACTTCAAATCTTCATATGCCTTAGCATGTTCTCCCATCAAATTTGGTCTCCCATCGCGTGCAATCTCCGTCGTTCGATCTGGAGCTCCCAGATCCTACGGTCATCGCTTTTATCGCACGGGTGACTTGCTCGATCGTTAGCCCGTGATGAGAGAAAATTTCTCTCTCATCCACCGGACACGCGTCATTCAATATATGGCATTGCTTGGTCCTCTACTAAACCCGCTTACCACCCGAAATGCCTCCGATATTCCTCTGGTTTTGGAGCGCGGGACATGCCTGTTGGTTTTGGCACTTTTCCCATGGTTTTCCCTATTTTCCACATGACCGAGTGCCGGGGCTTTTCCTTCTCGAGGGGTTTTGCCCAACGAACACGCATTAGAAACAACCTCCATTTCTGGGTTTGAGCTTCCCAACTACCATTTTTGCACCATGCACAGTCCCCGTGGGCCAACGGTCAACGCGCTTTGACCGAAGGTCCTCATTGCTTCGTGCTGGCTGCAAATTACCATTATACAGAGGTTATTTTTGATAGCTCATTGTTTACAAGGTTTTGAAGTCTGTCATGATTTGAAACAGTCATAGAAATCTAATATTTTCATGGATCCAATTTGGATCACGACCTTCCCACTAAAAAAGCTTTTGGACCACCAAAAGTTGGTTTTCAAGCATCGACTAAGTGAGGGTACAATTGTCTCACTTGTCCAATCTCTATCCATTTTGCACTGCTTGGCTTTGAACCCCTGAGCCCAATTCTGAGGTACTCAACATCTCCCTTGCCATCGTTCTCACCTTCCTGTCCAGAACTGTGTCTTCCTACAATTCATTAAGATATTTAGGTAGCAGGTCATCAATAGAAGGTAATTGACTCTACACTTTGGGATCCTCAATTAGTGAAGGTTCAAATAATCTCAAGCTATTTGCATTTACAACTGAGTAGATGTGCATGTAAGCTGGTAGATCAAGGCAAAAAGCATTCTCACCAATTTTCTCAAGTATATTGAAAGGTCCATACCTGATAGGCTTTAGCTTTTTATCTTCACCTTACATTCTGTCCTTGCTGATATACAGCCAGACTTGATCACCAACTTGGAAACTATGCTCCATCCGATGCTTGTCATGCCTTGCCTTGTATTTGGCCTGGCTCTTTTCCAGCTATTCCTATACTGCCTGGTGGATCTCTTGGATTTGTTCAATGAACCTAGTTGCCCTGTTCACATCACTGTGTCCCTCAACTGTTGTGTCCTTACCAAAGAGAAAATCCAAAGGAGACCTTGGTGTGAAACCAAAACGAGTCTCAAAAGGAGATCTCTATGTAGAAGAATGTTTGGCTCAGTTGTAAGCATGCTACACATAACACAAATGTTCATCCCAAAGCTTAGGATGTTTGCTGCAATATCCTCTGAGTAACTGGATCACTGTCCTGTTGACTACTTCTGTCTGGCCATCGATTTGTGGATGGAAAGTTGTTCTCTTCTTTAGTTTGGTTTCCATTAGTTCCCACAGACTCGACCAAAACTTTCCCACAAATCGGGTGTCTTGATCAGATAAAATGGAAGTGGGTAATCCAAAATGAACCCATACATGTTGAAAGAACAATTTTGCAGTTTGTTCAGCTATAATATGTTTATTACAAGTTATCAAAATACAAATTTTGCTGAATCTATCCACAACAACATACAGGTAATCATGACCTTTCCTAGATTTAGGCAATCCTCCAACAAATTCCATGGAAACACTTTCCCAAGGATGAGAAGGAACTGGTAGTGGAGTGTACAAGCCTAGTTTTCTATTGCCGGGCTTGCTTTTAGCACACATAGTACACCCTCTTACATATCTAGAAACTGTCTCGTTCATTTTTGGCCAATAACAAAATCTTTGCAGCTGTGCAATGGTTTTACTTACCCCAAAGTGACCTGATATTAGAGAAGTGTGTGCTTCTCGAATTATCTTTACTCTTTCAGTTTATGGAATGCATAGCTTCCCACAATGATATAAGAATCGGTCCTTTACATGATAATCCAATTCTTCTACTCGTTTGCCTTGACTTAAAGTTGCATATACATCTTTAAAGTCTATATCTTGAGCATATTGTTCAATGTAGCTCTCCTGCAATACTGAATTATGCTCAAGTATAGTAGATGCATTTATAATGGGTCTAGATAACATATCTACAACTTTATTATGTATGCCGTTTTTATATTTGATGACTAAATGAAACTGTTGTAGAAAACCCATCCATCTATTGTGTCTTGATTGCTGCAACTTAGTTTGTGAGTGTAGATATTGAAGTGGTTGATGATCAATATGTATTACTGTCTCTTTGCCCATTAAGTAATGTTTCCACTTTTTCACACTCTATACTAGTGCATACAATTCTTTATCATATGTAGGATAGTTAACTATTGTAGAATTAAATGTCTCAGAATGATAACATATGGGTTTACCATGTTGTATCAACACTGCTCCCATGGCATAGTCACTTGCATCCGTTTGGATCTCAAATGGTCTTTGAAGATCAGGTAGTGCTAGTACTTGTGTTGTACTAATCTTTTCTTTCAAGGTGTCGAAGGCTTTCTGCTGTTTGCCTCCCCACTGAAACACCTTGTTCAATCCTGTTAAAGGATGTAAGGGAGCTGCAATTAAGGAAAAGTTAGAAATGAACTTTCTCCAATATTGTGCTGCTCCTAAGAAACTTATAACTTCTGTAGCAGATTTGGGTTTCGGCCAGTTTACAGTGACTGCCACTTTAGAGGGATCTATTTTCAATTCACCACCCCCTACTATATGACCCAAATAATTTAGAGATGTTTTGCCAAATTCACATTTTGAGAGTTTAACATAAAGTTTTTCTCTTTTCAAAACATCTAATGTCTGCTTAACATGCTTTAAATGTTCTTCCCACGTTTTACTAAAAATCAGAATGTCATCCAGATACACAATAACAAAATCATCAAGAAAAGGTCTGAGTACATCATTCATTAATCTCATGAAATTAGCAGGGGCATTGGTCAAGCCAAAAGGCATAACCAGCCATTCATACAATCCCTACTTTGTTTTGAAAGTAGTCTTCCATGCATCTTGTTCTGCAACTCTGACCTGATGATATCCACTATGCAAGTCTAACTTGGAAAAATAAACAACTTCTTTCAATTGATCTAACATATCATCTATGCGAGGAATATGATAACAATTTTTGATTGTTATCTTATTCAGTGCTTGGTAATCAATGCACATTCTCCACGAGCCATCTTTCTTTCTCACCAAAACGATTGGAGATCCACATGGTGATTTGCTAGGTTTGATGAACCCCTTCTCGAGCAACTCCTGAACCTGCTTCTTGATTTCTGCATTCTCTAAAGCGGACAACTTGTACATTCCAATGTTAGGCAATGGAGCACCTTGTTGCAAATTAATTTCATGCACTATTTCCTTTTTGGGTGGCAGACCTTTTGGTTCTTGAAACAAGATATCATACTCTGAAACAACTTTTTCTAAATCAACTTGCTGTTTAGCATCACAACCCTCAAATACATTGGTTTTATCAGGTTTCTTTTCATTTACAACCATTAGTAAAAATTGTTTGCATGAATTTATCATTTGTTTCATCTGCCCTGAGTTTATGAGAGTATAATTATTCTTGAGCTTATGAGCTCTTACAAAGTATTCAATTCCATCTTTAACAAGTAGATACTTGTTCTCAGCTCTACAGAAAATAGCTTTTCTGCCATACAAGTAAGGACTTCCTAAAACAATTCCACATATATCCAAAGGAATTATGTCTAACTCAACCTCATCTACAAACCTGTCAATTTAAGAAACGCTGGGCGAAAACCCAAAATAAAACTTAAGTTTGCATTGTCTAGTCACTTGTAGTTGTGCTTTATCACTTAACCATCCTAATGGGTATGGTTTCTTGTGAGGTGTAGTCACTAATCCCAACTTCTTTACAATTGCTTCAGAAATTAAATTTACTTGTGAGGCACTATCAAACAAAGTATCAATCTTTTGATGTTTGGAAATAACTCTAATATGGAAAAGCTCATGTCTTTTTCTCTCATTTTCTTCATCAATAGTAGATTGTGTAGAATTACTAGTAGATGCTTCAGAATTCTTACCGTTTATACCTGTGGCTACAATGGTTGTTTCATTCCTGAGTCCAACCCCAAATCTTTCTGAATAGCTATAGCAGTCTTCTTCTTCTTGCCCTTGAACTTCTTAGGTCTTAGTTCCGGATGCAGAATCCAACAATGCTCATCATCATGCCCATCCTTCTTACAGTGAGTGCATGAAGACTTGCTTTTCTGTGCAGTGTTTGCCTTCCTTGATTTCCATTTCTGTTTTCTTTTCTCCTTATTCTTGCTTGCAGTGGGTTGGGATGATCCCCCAACTTCTGGGTTTCTATTTTTTCCTCTAGCTTCTAGATGCGTAGCTTGAACAAATACCTCATCTACACTAGTGGGATTAAACATGAGGATAGTGTGCCTCATGTAGCTGTGTAGACCACCGATGTACTTCAACAGAGTCTCAGGTGAGTCTAATGAGATTCCTAGAATCAATGCTCTCTTCCTAAATTCTTGGGTGTAACCTTGTACACTTTTCCCTTTCAATCGTCGAAGAGTTTGCCAGCTCATCATGGCTTGCTGCATGTGAGCCAGTGGATATAACTACTTTTTGATTGCAGAAACAAATTCACTCCAGAAAGAAATAGTCTTACCATGTCTCTTCATGTCAGCTTGGGTCCTGCCTTCCCACCAAACCAAGGCAATGCCCCCAAGGTGTAGGCTGGCCAGCTGAATCTTGCTCTTGTCTGAATCAATACTTTGCACTTTGCAATAAATATCAATTTGTATAATCCAATTGTCCAACTTTTCTGCATTCAACTCTCCATCAAATATTGGTGAATCAAATTTAACATCTAGTTTAATCAAAGATGTCTTCTTTTTATGTTCAGGGCTATTAGGAGGTGTGAGAAAGCTTTCTTCTTTCCCTTTGCCTTGTGAGTGGTCATGGAGGAGAGACTCTTCTTCTCCTTTATCTTGTTTGGAGCCTGATGCATCTTCATATTTATGTTTTATAAAGTCCTTATGGATTTCCTCTGCCATGGACCTTATGGCTAGGAAACTATCTATGAATTGAGTCTGGCCCCACAAAACCTTCCTCCGACATTGTCTTCTGAGGATAGACTCTTCCAATTTCAGGATTAGTTTCGACCAACTCTCCTCATAATTTGAGCTTTGATCTAGTTAGCATTCAACAACTAAGTCCAACACAAGCTTGTCTAACCTTAATAGCCTAGAGCTTTGATACCATTTGATCTGAAATCACTCCTAGGTGACCTCAGGAAATTAATGCTAACTAGATCAAAGCTCAAATTATGAGGAGAGTTGGTCGAAACTAATCCTGAAATTGGAAGAGTGTATCCTCAGAAGACAATGTCAGAGGAAGGTTTTGTGGATACCATTTGATCTGAAATCACTCCTAGGTGACCTCAGGAAATTAATGAAGGTATTATAGAATCATGTGCTGGTGTGTGTGTCTATATTATCTTAGGCAACGTATCGATAAGATTGCAAAATAAACACACTGGAAAACAGTAAGGGAAACACAACAAGCAAATGCAAAACACAACAATTTAATAAGGAGTTCACCCAATCCTCCTGGGCTACATCTCCTGGTCCAGCTTTCAGTGGTGGCCTTTTCTTATTATGTCTTTAAGTAGAGTTTTTACAATGAGGAGCTCAATTTGAGTCTCCTGAAATAGATGATGCTTAGTAGCGTGGTTCTTGGATTTCCCAAGCCACTAGAGTACACAGACTCCCCCTTTCCAAGTCTCGACCTCAACCGATCATAATGGGATGAGTCTAATTTGGTACTCAGTTTTTGGTACTCAGTTCCCAACAGATATCCTCACAGGGATTGCTTGAACCTCTCAAGCCTTCTCGATTCTGTCTGCTCGATGCTACCTTAGCTCTGCAGGTTAGCTCGACTTCTCTGTTCTCTACTTCTTGCTTTACTCTCTATTTTGTCTCCTCTGTCCCACTGTCTCCTCTCTACTTTTTGTCTGTCTGTGGCTTAAAGCCAATCTGTTCATCGACTGTTCACTTCCTCTTCCATCTCTTCGGATTTCCTACTGCTGTCTGCTTGGAATTCCCTGCTTCTGCGTCATCGCCACTGTGTAACATTTCACAGGGAGGTGGCCACTTGTTCCCTCACGAACTAAGCGCCAACTCTTCCTCGAATGGTCGTTATTTTGGTTATTCCACGAAATGATTCATCTACCAGCTCAACGATCAAATTGAACTTCAAATCTTCATATGCCTCAACCTATTCTCCCATCAAACCCGGTCTCCCATCTGGTGCAATCTTTGCCGTCCAATCTGGAGCTCCCAGATCCTACGGTCATCGCTTTTATCGCATGGGTGACTTGCTTGACCATTAGCCCACGAAGAGAGCAGTTTTCTCTCTCATCCGTTGGACACATGTCATTCAATGTATGCATCGCTTGGCCCTCTGCCAAACCCGCTTACCGCCCGAAATGCCTCCGATATTCTGCCAGTTTTGGAGCGCGGGACCCGCATGTTGGTTTTGGCTTTTCCCACGATTTTCCCTATTTTCCACATGACTGGGTGTTGGGGCTTTTCCTTTTCGAGGGGTTTTACCCAACCATGCCACTAATCACGCATCAAAAACAACCTTTGTTTCTGGGTTTGAGCTTCCCAACTGCCGTTTTTACACCATGCACAGTCCCCATGGGCCAACCGTCAACGCACTTTGACCGAAGGTCCTTGTTGCTCCGTGCTAGCTGCAAATTACCATTATACAGAGGTTATTTATGATAGCTCGTTGTTTACAAGGTTTTGAAGTTTGTCATGATTTGAAACAATCATAGAACTCTAATAATTTCCATGGATCCAATTCGGATCACTTTGTTTTGGTTAATGAGTTAACTTATCAAAGGAATCCATTCACAAACATTACATGAGTTGATCACGTGAAAGGTGAAAATTTGGAAGTCCAAGATAAAATATCAAAGGAGATACTCTAATATCCAAGTGTAACAAATATTTAATTAATTCAAATAAAAGGCAATCGACTTCCATCAAGCCTCCAAAGGGTCGTTTCTTCTCTCATCCATGAATTTCTAAAGCAAAATAAAAACAAAGGATTATGAAAGGAAGTAAATCTATCTGTAAGGTAACTTAGATAATCTTAATTTTGGCTATGGATTCTTAAATTCCAATTGATTTAGTTTTTTAATGATGTGGTGACTCCATTAGGGTGATGGACACTTGCGAGAAATGAAAAAACACTAGAGGGATAATATATTCCTTTCATAGGAAAAATATTTTCATCCCAAATCTAAATAAGCCTTATGACCATGATTTTAAAATGGACCAATTGCTCATGTTGTGAAGTAAATACATGTCAATGTTCCTTGGTACAATTAATGAATTCCATAAACCAATTCATTGTAGCATTCATCGATTCCCTTAAAAAGAAAAGTTTATGGAGGACTATATCATATAATTGCTTCGATTTATATAAGGGGTAGATAAAATCCATATCCGCTTCTTGTTCATTTCCCAACAATTTTTGTCAGAGATTCTTGGCTTCATAGAATGTGCCTCCATTTGTTGTGGTCCTCAACTAGCTTGAAGTTCTAAGACTTGGGGTCCTCCTAAAATTTTTCATGAGCCTTGTCACTAAGCTTTGCTGCTATTTTGACTTATCTTTTTATGCATTTAACAATTCCAAAGGGTTTTGGATTTATGATAGTCTTGATTAATTTAGAGAAGGTCTAAATATCAATGTTATGGAATGCTTACCTCACTTTATCCTTTTGTATGGATGGTTTTCCAATACTTTCCATTAAGTTAAATTTTGAGTTGGCTTTTCATCTTAATATATTTTTAGCTCTCATGTAGACGATTTAGATATTTCTTGTGCTTATGTTTCTTAACTTTGGATTATTGATTAAAATTGATTGGATATGTTTCGATTCCTCGTTAAATGTAGAATGCAGATGCACCATCCTCATACGTTTAGCGATGGAGTAGAAAAATTATCACCTTGAAACAAATCAATATTCAATACAATCATAAAATGTGAGATGTGAAAATAAGAAAATTAAGAAGTAAGATTGCACTTTAGCAATATAAGTGGAATGATAAATATCAACAAGGACATGCACTCATTAAATATAATGTGGTAGTGATAGGGACACAAGTGGATTAAGTGATGAAATTCAAGTGAGTTTCACAATCTGACACCACTAGGTGTCTTGTGAGTTTATTTTTTGACAATTGATTGATTTATAATGTCGAAGGTAGAATGATAAGTTTGGTAAAAGTGACATATAAGAAGGTGAATTCAAATAAATTTTGATCATACATACCAAGATAACATCTTGAGTTTTTTTTTATGGTTACTAATAGCCCTTTTATCATTAAAGATATCCTAGCCAAGTTTCAAAGCATGATGTGAGTTTGGATGTAGATTTATGCCCACTGGGCGGCGATATATCCTAGATGATAATTGGATGTAGATTTATGCCCACTGGGCAGCGATATGCTAGTGATTGAGTGTTCAATTAAGGTGCTCATTTGTAAAGGTCATTGGTTCAAACCCCATGGGTGATCATGTTAGGGGTAACTTTGGATTTCCTTGTTCGACATGGTTTGTAGGCTATTATACCAGGCCAGGAGGGTTTTTCTTGGTAGCGACGTGATGTAATCTTAGGTGGCAGCTATTATTGTATGGTTCCGGGTTATCGATTTCCCTCTTGATTTATATATATATATATCTATTATATTATATATTATATATATATAATTACAACTATTTCTCCTCAAATAGGTCATTTTCACTCCATGTTATATGAAAGGCATCAAGTAGAACAAAGAATAGGGCTTCTAAACAACAATTGTGGTGTTCTTTAAACCCTACTTTTTGGAAGATCTATTATCCAATATTGGTGAGTGATTTATGTGTTTATGAAGTTTTGGAACTAAGGGGATCCACCAATAGGTTTTAATTAATTTGAAGGCTAAGCCAAACAATCTCTTTATTTTTTTTTTCATTATTCAAAATCTTTGGGATATTTCATGAGTTTAACCCCTCAATCATGGATTATTATCCAATGTTAGAATTAGTAACCATGGAGATATATGGATTTGGGTTTCTTAACTTAAAAGCCAATGATCTAATGGAACCATGCAATAACCTAACAACACTCTAGACTTAACAATTTGAATAAGGAAGGTCTAATATAATTAGGTCAACAAATAAGAGATGTTTAAGCACTAAAACAATGGTGGTATTGGGTTTATGTTGATGTTTGATCAACGTGAAGCCAAATTATTGACTTTGGAGGCTTGCCAGTTCTCCGGGACAATGGTTTTCCCAAAAAAATCTAAATCGATAGGTTGGAAGGTTTGTTATCCATCCAAGCTAGTGATTTCTCATTAACTCTTGGGGTGGGTAAAATTTGCTAATCCATGCAATGGGAAGCTATTATAAAAATTACCATTTTAAACTAAAAATTCAAGAAATTCCATATGTTGACTTGGTAGGCTTGTCATCCCTCTATGCCAATGATTTTCTCAAGGAAGAATAAATAATTGACCTTAGTGGCCAACAACCCTCTCTTCACTCTTCATCTTCATCAACCTTAAGCAAGACTGCTCTTGATATTTTGGTTGCAGATTATCATGTTTCAACATTCTCCTTTGTCTTCGGTAGGTTTAAAGTTACTTAAGATCATTATAAGTAGTAATAATAAAGATATATTGCTCTAGAATAATGTGCAACACCCATAGGCCCTTAGGTAGTGTGTTCATCATCAAATTTTCTTTCTTATCCTTTGGTGGTTCCATTCCCTTCTTGAGGTGTATTGGTTATGTTTCAATAGTTTCTAGCAATTACCATTGATTACCAAGCTTGAATATGATCCCCAATGTGTTCTCATCCCCAAAGCAAGGGTGCATTGCCTCTTGTTGTTTGGGCCACTCTCTTGTGCCCACAAATCAATTTTTCATTTATAAGAAATCATCAAACACTTCAAAGAGAAACATCAAGATCAAGTTAGAAGTGTAATGTTTTTATTGATTAAATATTGTTAGAGAGAAGGAAAAAGTTCATTCTCTTCATATTTCTCTTCCTTGGTATAGCTCAACCTTTAAGTTTCTTTTATTTTTATTTTCTATGAGTAGATTGCTTCCTTCGACATATTCACTATATTAAACCTTGGGTGATAAAGGCAATATTATAAGAAGGTAGATTGTGGTAGATTCATGAAGAAAAACTATTTTAATATTCATGTGAATGATTACGTATAGATTGTATCAATTCACCATGCATATGATTGTCTTATAAATTTGAACAAAGAGTATGGTGACTGAACATATAATTTTCAATTGATTTATATATGAGCATTTGATACCCACTGCATCTTAATTTGTCTTTTTACAATGACGAATTTACTTTCTTTCATTTATGATGTGAATGTGTGAGTGAGAAAACTTGATATGGATGCATGCCCTTGCTTTTCATAATGAAATATTGTATGATACATGGATGCTATTCAAGCTTAATGAATAAGAGAAGAAATATTTTAGATCGTGCATGCATATTTGTATGCTAGTCAATATAAAGCAATAACATAAAAGAGAAGGTTTGGATTCACAAAGTCATGAACTAGGTCATGTCATTGTCTTTGACATTGTTTATCAATTCTATCTCTTTACCCATATTGTTGCTTTGATATTTGTCAACAAGAGGTGATTGAGAGATGAGTCGTTACGAATTAATGAGCTTGAATGCATATACTTGATATGTAGGATTTAATGACCTCCCACATGTAGAGTTGAATGCAAGAGTTGTGGATAAGGTGTTTTATGCTCTTGTTGAACAAAAGTATTTGAAAATAATATCCTAGAGGTCTAGATTTATTACAAGTTAATAATTTGGGTGAAAATGGTTAAGTCTCACATTTTTCAAAGTAATTAAAACCATATTCATTCAATCATGGAGTTAGGATTTGAATGAAAAAAGTTTGAAAGATATATTTTTGATAAATCTAAGCAAAAGAATAAAGCCTGGATTATGTTTCAATTTCAATGAAAAGCCTAATGGAAAAGAATGAAATTTAACTTTACTTTCATGAGCTTTTTTCTAGATAGTGAGCCATGCATTAAGTTTGTATCTCAAGCTTTAATAAATCCAAAATGAAGGAAGATTTGGTTTGTGTTCCTTATGGTAATATATTTACCTCCATAATTAATTCTTGAATCCATGAACCCATGTGAAGCTTAGAAAATATCATCAAAAGAATTTTCTACTCATTGAAAAATCCACCTAAGGCTTGTTAATTTTACTTATAAAAGATAGGTGAGTAAAGTATGTTTGTTGTTTGTTGTTAATTTTTGTAGCTTAGGCATGTAGTTTTGCACGTGCCTTGTGTCAAGGCGTGCAGAAGTTGCCCACATTCTCCTTAAAAAACTTGCTCTAGTTTGAACAAGTTACTAATGTAACTTAGCATAGTCTAACTTAGGAAAAAAACACATATTAGTATGTTGGCTTATTGAGATAAAAGAAACTTAGGAAAAGTAAAGTAATTTACTTTAGTGATTTTTTTTAATATTAGTCGTTGATCTCGAGTGAGGCAAGATCTAACCTCAGATGTTAATAATTTTGGGATTAGGTTAGGGTTAGGGATTTAACTCAATGTAAAGTTATAAAAGCAAGGCTAAGGAGAGGATAAATACACATTTCAATAACACAAGATTGAGAGAGGCATCTCAGTGAGCGGAATCTTGGGTTAGAGGGAGTGAAAAAAGCTTGGAGATCTAGATCTGCAGGAAATATTGAGCACCAATATAGGGTAGATCTATTGGATAAAATCAAAGTTATTTCTATTATGCATTTCCTTAGTTGGGTTTGTTAGCACTCAGAATGAACCTCAAGGCTGAGAAGAGGCAATTCTGAGGTAACCACAGACCAAGATTTTGTTCTGGCATCTAGCCCTGCTAGACCAGAGAGGGCTCTTTCTTTGCCAACAAAACGTGGCTGCGATAACTGAATCTTAGGCTAGCTATGAAGAATAAGGATTTGGTTGAAAATTGTGGGTTGAAAACAACAAGAGAAGAGACTATTGGGCTATGGATTTGGGGCTAGTTTCTGCCGGCAAACTTGGGGCAAAGTAAGCGCAATGTACAGCTAGATTAAAGATATAATGAGAGAAGAAAAGTGGGAAAATGCTGCTGCCCTATAGGCATCAATCAATGGATGGATCTACAGTGGCAACTTTGGAAGAAAGAGAAGTACAAGGTTACTCAACAGAGCATCTAACAGAGGATGGATTCTGAAAAGATAACCATTACATCAAACAACATAATCATTGTGAAAGGAGAATCGTGCATGGATGGATTCCTAACACTTCCATTAGAGAATACTGTAACCATATTAGCAGAAAAAATAAAGCATGGAAATGAATTTACAAGAAAAACAAGCTCAAAATTAAACACCGTGATGAATCCCAAATTTAAAGAGCAGAAAAAGCTTCATTATAATAATATTCAAGGAAAACTTTACACAATCCAATGGCAGCCTCACTCTGCTGCAAAAATCCAACCATTACACTCTGAAATTCATCAAATATATACAATTAGCTCATCCCTGTACTAAGGGAGCTCAACCATCTCTCTCAAGATAGAATCAGTTACATTAAATTTGGACTGAATTTCTAAAATAGGGCTCAAATATGAAATCGTATCTTTTGAACCATAACACCTGTTACAAAACTGAAAGAGGTTTTTGTAGATAAGGTAATTTTCGAGAAAAACCTCTCTCAAATTTTGGAAATTAGTTTCCAGTTGCTTGGAATTTGTGCCACAAAATAATATCTAAAAGGAAATTGCTAAATATTTTAAATATGTAAAAATAGGCTGTAAAGATCTAGTCAAATATTCCAATTCACGACACCTGTGAATAAACTGAAAGAGGTTTTTGTTATATGGATCATGGTTGATAGAAAAATCCTTGCGTTTTTCAAAATTACTTTCCATTTGTTGTAAAATGGCACTGCACTACAATGACTAAAACAGTAAAACAAATGCAAAAATTGTTTTGTTTTAATGTAGGCTTCAAATAGCACTACATATCTCCCACATAGTAACACCTGTGCATAAACTGAAGGAGGTTTTTGTTATTTGTTATGTGGTTGACAAAAACCTCTTTCAATTTTGTAAAATTCATGTCCATTACTTCAGAAACTTATTTTGTAGTAAACTTGTCCCTGTGTGCAACAATTGACGTCAAAACATGCATAACCAAGAATCAATCATTCATTTCGATCATATCTTCTGATCCAAGAACCGGTTTTGGGCATGCAATATACCATTGGAAAGCTATTTCTGAGTTTCTTCTGATGAGTATACTTAGGATATGATTTTCACTGAAACTCATGTGCAAAACATCTCTGAAAACCACACATAATAAGAGCCCATTTTGATCCCTAGTGACAGGCTGTGAAGACTGGAACTAACATTGGCCTTATTAGGGATGGAAGCTCCCTAGAGGTGTCAAGAACACCGTAGACCAAGTGCCTAGCTGATTGGGCCAATACGGCCAAAAACTTACAACCAAACCGAACACTAAAAATCACACACTACAAACTGTAAACTAGACGCTGAAGGATGTCTGTGCAACAAGTTTATTACACACTTATCCTACACTAATCTACTGCAAAATCACTGAATCAAGTGATACCAAAGTGCCAAATCAACCAATCAAGTAGTTTTAATGATACAATTGTTTGATGGTGTTTGAACCATAATATAATTGGAAATTCTACCAGCAATATATACACATAGTACCTCTGGCTCTGTAAAAGAAAAACTGGTTTTTCATTCAACTTAAGAAAATATTACATATATGCTGCTATAGGATCATAAAAACTAGATTCTATCTGCTGCCCCAACTCATTAACATATGCTCTCGGCTGGAGATTGTCACATCCTTGCTGTAAATCAAAACATCCTTCAATCAAACCATCCAAGGGCAGCCTTACCTTTTTTTTTCTTTGGGAGGAGGGAGAGTTTCCAAGAACTGTTTAGGATCTTGGAAATCATATGATTCAATTTGATCATCCAATAGTTCAATTTCATTTTCTAATATTTCAACAACTAAACCAAGAAAACAATTTTTACCTTCAGGTGTGAGTCGGCTAGATTTCAAACAACGAAATACTGATGTTGAGAAACTCTGATCAATCTAAAATTTCGCTAAATCAATCCTTAAAGTTAGTAATATTTCCCCAGATAAAGGATGTTCCACATACCCTGTCATTGGTGATTACCATCAATGCTCTGAAATCTGGATTCTTTGGTAGTGAAGTCACTCTGAACTTTGAAGCTCGGGATCTTGAACAATGGAGTCACCAGATGAATGATTTTAGCCTTCATATGTGTCTGACTGTTGTCCACCATCAAAAATCAGATCTGCAACTTGAAGGATCTTTCCCGTAGAAGATCTGTCACCTCGTCCCCGGCAACAGTGCCAATATGTTAGCACTCAGAATGAACCTCAACGCTGAGAAGAGAAAATTCCGAGGTAATCACAGAGCAAGCTTTTGATCTTGCATCTAGCCCTGCTAGACCAGAGAGGGCTCCCTTTGCCAACAAAACGTGGTTGCAATAACTAAATCTTAGGCCTGCTATGAAGAATAAGGATTTCGTTGAAAATTGTGGGTTGAAAGCAGCAAGAGAAGGGACTACTGAGCTATGGATTTGGGGCTAGTTTATGCTGGGAAACTTGGGGCAAAGTAAGTGCAATGTACAACCAGATTAAAGATATAATGATAGAAGAAAAAAGGGAAAAGACCACTGCCCTGCAGGCATCAATCGGTGGATGGATCTACAGTGGAAACTTTAGAAGAAAGAGAAGCACAGGGTTACTCAACAGAGCATCTAACAGAGGATGGATTGTGAAAAGATAACCACTACATCAAACAACATAATCATAGTGAAAGGAGCATCCTGCATGGATGGATTCCTAACACTTCCCTTAGAGAATGCTGTAACCAAATTAGTAGAAAAACAAAGCATGGAAATGAATTTACAAGAAAAACATGCTCAACATTAACATCGTGATGAATCCCAAATTTAAAGAGAAGAAAAAGTTTCATTAAAATAATATTCAAAGAAAAATTTACACAGTCCAATGACAGCCTCACTCTGCTACAAAAATCCAACCATTAAACTATGAAATTCATCAAATATATACAATTAGCTCATCCCTGTACTAAGGGAGTTGAGCTCAACCATCTCTCTCAAGATAGAATCAGTTACTAAATTTGGACCGAATTTCTAAAAATAGGGCTCAAAGATGAACTCGTATCTCTTGAACCATAACACCTGTTACAAAAATGAAAGAGGTTTTTGTATATAAGGTCATTTTTGAGAAAAACCTCTCTCAAATTTTGGAAATTAGTTTCCAGTTTTTCGGAATCTATGCCACAAAATAATATCTAAACTGGAAATCACTAAATATTTTAAATTTGTAAAAATAGACTGTAAAGATCTAGTCAAATATTCCAATTCACGACACCTGTGAATAAAATGAAAGGCATTTTTGTTATATGGCTTGTGGTTGATAGAAACCTCCTTGGGTTTCTCAAAATTACTTTCCATCTGTTGTAAAATGGCACCGCACTACAATGACTAAAACAGTAAAACAAATGCAAAATTTCTTTTGTTTTAACGTAGGCTTCACATAGCATTGCATATCTCCCACATAGTAACACCTGTGCATAAAATGGAGGTTTTGTTATTTGGTATTTTATGGACAAAAACCTCTTTCACTTTTGTAAAATTCATGTCCATTACTTTAGAAACTGATTTTGTAGTAAACTTATCCTTGTGTGCAGCAAATGACCTCAAAACATGCATAACCAAGAATCAATCATTCATTTCGATCATATCTTCTGATCCAAGAATTGGTTATGGGCGTGCAATATACCATTGTAAATCTATTTACAAGCTACTTTTGATGAGTATAATTAGTATATGATTTGCGCTGAAAGTCATGTGCAAAACATCTTTGAAAACCACACATAGTAAGAGCCCATTTTGATCCCTGGGGACAGGCTGCGAAGACTGGAACTAACAGGGCCATTATCCTAGGACAAGAGGCCAGGTAGGTTTTGAGTCATTTTTAATGATGAAATGATTTGATTAGGTAGAAATATGTTTTTCATTATTTTATGAGATTAGTTATTTAAATTTTCTTCTACTGAAATTTATGTTAGGAAACTAATTGTGTATTTATTCAATATATCAATTTCCTACTAGGAATTAAATACCAAGTGCTAGGTTCATAAGAATTATAAAATGGTATCAGAGTAGGATCTCTAAAAATAGATATTTGAATCGTAGAAGACAATGTTTGTACATAATTGTTGGGCCAGGTTTAGTTGCAATCATGCAAAGGCAACAATTTTTAGAGGAGTTGAAGGCAAATTTTTCAAGTTTGATTTTTTTTTTTTTGGCTTTTGCTGATGAAAGAAAAAAATAAAATAAATTGGGGGGGGGGGGGGTCGAGTGGGTGCACAACATGCCTAATGGCTCAACTAGTTTTTGCGTGGGTATCAACCACATAGTCTCCAGGAGCCACGAATGACTAGAAGACACGAAAGGGTGGCAAGGTAGCCAAACTCGAGGAAGAAATCAACTAGAACAAGATCATCATCGACTAAAATTCCTGGTTCGAAGGCATACAACCAAGTTTCTACTAGTAGGAAGTTATGATTGGTAGGATAACCAAGACAAAATTTGCAGTGCAAGAAGGCTATGCTCGATGTAGCACGTTGATGCAAGCATAGACAAGGGTTGGCAATGGCAATATGTTTAACAACGTAAGGTGGTGTTGCACATTGTGTTGTCATTAATGACAACAATATGCCATTAACGTCAAAGGATATGTTAGTATGTAATTGATGTCAAAGGGGATGCATGATACAACAACAATATTACTCATGATGCCTAAGGAACTAGGAGGACTCTCTATGAAGCAATATGACGACTAGATCTCTTACAGATTCTCATCAAGTAAGTTAAAGGTGCTTGAAGTTATTTGAATTTTTGTTAGGTCCCTATAATACTAGTGATTCCCCCATTATTATTGTCATTGTAGCCCTTATTTTTATTATTATGCCCCATAGAAGCCCACCATTGTTATTGTTGTGCCCTTGTATTATTATTGTTATGTCGACTTTGATTATATTGTGACCCCTTAGACTTCTATATATAGAAAGGAGGTTTTGTCATTTGTATCATCCAATAATTGTTCATTTTTGTAATGTAAAGGAGGTTACCCCCTCGAAGAGGCTGATTTTGAAGTCGTTGATCTATCTTTTCTATCTTTTTGTGAGTTGGTTTCTTAACATTTGGTATCAGAGCTTTGGATTCTAGGGTTTCACTACTCCAAAAAGGTCATTGTGGAATTTTTGTTATACCTTTTTATGTACGAAGTTTCAAAAGCTAAAAAAAAAACCCATTTGAGCCTAAATCGTTTTGAAAATCGGGTCCAAATTTCAGATCTTGTCTCGCTATATTTTCGGAGATATGATATGAGGAAGTTAGGGTTTTTTTCAGACTCCCGAATTACATTCCAAATAGGTGACCTTGGGAACATCGTCATAAATTTCTATCTGAGAATCAGATTGAAATTTCATAAGAATTTAAAGAAATAGGACGTATTGTAGTTTTATGTTTATCTTTTTTACATCCGAAGGTTGAAACAGTGTCATGTGGCACGTCGTACAAGTTCTCTCTACTGAAAAAATATATAATCAGGTCATCTTGGGAGATTGGGCATAACTATTTCTTGGAGAATCCGATTTTGATCAAACCGGTGGAATTGGAAAGAGGACTCAGAGGGATACATCAAGAAGAAATTCTAGACCTTGGACATCTGCAATTATAGAGATACAACAAATTCAATATCGAGCTTCTACAAAGCAAAAAAAGGTGTGTAGTATTTTTAAAATTTTGCATAAGTTTGGGTTGAAAAATTAGTTTGAAGTTCAAAGGGAATATTGAAGCATAATGAACATTAATCGATGCCCTGAAGAAAGAAAATGGAAACAACTAGTAAACAACCTGAAATATCTAGCATGACTCATGAATAAGAGGAAGAAATGCAACATGATATATCAAAATTATGAGACCAAGTGCAACAAATTTCACTCTCACAAAAGGTAACAGAAGCTGAGATTGATGGTTTAAAGAAAGGCGTGGAAGCTAAGATGAATGGCATGGAAACTAAGATGAATGGCGTGGAAGTTAAGATGGATGGCATGGAAGCTAAGATGGATGGCATGGAAGCTAATATGAATGGCATGGATGCTAAGATGGATGGTATAGAAGAAAAACTGAAATGCGACATAGAATATTTGAAGATAGATT
This sequence comes from Pinus taeda, assembly GCA_000404065.3. NCBI lineage: Eukaryota > Viridiplantae > Streptophyta > Pinopsida > Pinales > Pinaceae > Pinus > Pinus taeda. The sequence continues at coordinate 77,440 of APFE031279874.1, read as the reverse complement.
TGACTAAGTTGCTACAAGAAATGCTTACTAATGGTGAAAGGGTAGTAAAGGGAGAGAACAAAAGAAATGTTAATCAGGATTTCATAGACTTTAACATTGGATTGAAGACCCACCATGTTCCAAAGATTGATATGAGGAAGTTTGATGACAATGATCCTATAACATGGATACTACAGATGGAGCAATATTTCTATCTCCATAATGTGCAAAACACAAAATGTACGCATTGCAACTTTATATTTGGAACCAAATCAGTTTGTATGGTATCGATGGCTTTTCTCTCGTAAACAAATTGTCACTTGGGAAATTTTTACGGAAGAAATGATAGCACATTATGAGGATAAAAAAAAACACTTTTTTTAGCCAATTGATAAACCTCAAACAAAAGGGTTCAATGATGGAGCACATTGAGGACTTCCAAAAATTGAATATAAGGGTAAAAGATATTCCAAAGGAGCACATGATTGATGTGTTCATAGGGACTTTAAAAGATAACATCCAACATGAGGTTCGCCTTTGGGAACCTGACTCATTGGAGAAGGCATTCAAGTTGGCAAGAAAAATGGAAAGAAAAATTATGGCAACAAGGAAGCCTACCACTCACAACATAAGGATGGAAGTGTTGTTTCCCCTAGCCTTCCACAACCTAGAAGGTTGTCACCCCAACAATTGGAAGAAAGAAGAGAAAAAGGGATTTGTTATAGTTGTGATAACAAATACACTAAAGGTCATAAGTGTGTTGAGGAGAAATTATTTTACATAGATTGTGAAGAGGAAGACAAGGAACAAGAAACGTCAAAAGAAGAGGATATACACCAGGAAAAAGACCTAGATAAAGAAGAAATGAATCCGACCATATCTTGTAATGCATTGTCGATAATTACCACTCCTCAAACTATCAAGATAGAAGGACATATCAAGAAGAAAAAGGTAATATTTTTGATTGGTTCAGGCAGTACCCATAATTTTATTCATTGTAAGATAGCAAAGGAATTGAATTGCTTCCTATATCCAACATCAAAATGTCAAGTGGTGGTTTCAAGTGGAGGAACCATAAATTTCTTTGGAAAGTGCCATAATACCGAGCTATCCATGGGAGAATATGTATTGAATAGCCCAATGCTTTCCATTCCAATGGGGAGTGTTGATGTTGTATTAGGAGTCGAATGGCTACAATCCTTGGGTACAATAACTTTTAGTTTTCAAGAAAGTTTCATGAAATTTTATTTGGAAGGAAAGGAAGTTGAATTAAGAGGTATCACAGGCAAACCAGGAAAGATAATCAGCTCTAATGGAATGAAAAATCTTCTAAAGAAAGAATAATGAGGCGTAATTGCACAATTATGTTCGCTAGAGGTTCCCACATCAAAATCATCTATTTCATCTCCAAAAAGTATTGGACAATAATACCAAGGTATTTGAGACTCCCAAAGGTCTCCCACTTATTCGTGATCATGATCATGCTATTCATTTGATTCCAAGAAGTGTTCCTCCAAACATCAAGCCTTACATATATCCCTATGCCCAAAAGAGTGAAATTGAAAGTATGGTTGTAAAAATGCTAGAGGATGGTATAATTCAACCTATTCAAAGTTATTTCTCTGCTCTAGTAGTATTAGTGCACAAGAAGGATGGATCATGGTGCATGTGTCTGGATTATAGGGAGGTCAGAAAGCTCACTATTAAAGATAAATTTCCCATTCCTATCATTGATGAACTACTGGATGAATTGCATGGATCAATCTACTTCACCAAGTTGGATCTTTGTTCAGGATATCATCAAATCAGAATGAAGGTTGAAGACATTATGAAAAACATTTAGAACTCATGAGGGTCATTATGAATTTTTGGTCATGCCTTTTGGCCTTACCAATGCACCTTCTACATTTCAAGGTTTGATGAATTCCATTTTCAAACCCTTAGAAAACTTGTGTTAGTATTTTTTGATGATATACTAATCTATAACAAGTCTTGGAAGGATCATGTTCAACATGTTGATAGGGTGCTCAAACCATTGGAGGAGAAACAATTATATGCAAAAAGCTCCAAATGTTTCTTTGGAGTACAAGAGGTGGAATATCTGGGTCATATTATATCTGATGAAGGTGTTAAGGTAGACCCTAGCAAAATTAATGTCATAAAGGAATGGAAAATCCCCACATCCAAAAAGCATCTGCGAGGATTTCTCGGGTTGACAGGGTATTATCTCAAGTTTGTTAAAAGTTATGGGAGAAAAACATCACCTCTAACAACATTATTGGAGAAAGATTCATTTTTATGAACTCCAGAAGCAACAAAGGCCTGTGAACATCTTAAGGAGGCAATGCGCCAAGCACCTGTCTTAGCTACGTCGGACTTCACAAAAACATTTATTGTGGAATGTGATGCCACAGGATAAGGAAATTGGTGTTGTTTTAATGCAAGAAGAAAGACCCATTGCTTTTGAAAATCGTCCATTCAAAGGAAAGTATTTACACAAAGCTATTTATGAGAAGGAAATGTTGGCAATACTACATGCACTTAAGAAATGGCGACCTTATCTAATGGGAAGACACTTCAAGGTAAAAACGGACCATGATAGTCTTAAATAATTTTTAGAACAAGATTATCTTCAAAAGAGTAGCAAAAATAGGTCACAAAGATGTTGGGTTATGACTTTGAAATCATCTACAAAAAAGGGAAGCAAAATGTTGTGGCAGATGCACTCTCAAGTAAGGATGAGGATGTGGAAGCATTTCTTTGTGCCATTTCTATTATCCAACAAGATTGGATAAACGAAGCAAGGGATGAATGGAAGAATGACAAAGAAGTGTGGGCACTCATCTAAAAGATACAACAAGATCCTAGTACATCTGATACATTTAGCTAGAAAAATGTTTCGTTATGGTACAAAGATCACTTATACCTATGTCAGAATTCCCAACTCAAACAAAATATTCTTATGGAATTGCATGCCTCTCCCTTAAGAGGGCACTCAGGATTTTTAAAAACTTACCACAGGGTTAAGAAGTTTTTTTTTTGGGAAGGCCTTAAATCTGATATTCAAAGGTTTGTGGTAGAATGTTTGGTTTTCCAACAAAAAAAAAGTTGAAATAGTTAAGACCCCAGGTCTATTAAGACCTTTATCCATTCCAAGTCAATGTTGGGAGGAGGTTTCAATGGATTTTATCTCAGGTTTACCCAAGTCCAAAGGAAAGAGTCTCATCATGGTGGTAGTTGACACACAAGTATGCACAATTTTGTGCATTATCTCATCCATTTAAAGCGAGTACAGTTTCTACAGCATTTATGGAAACAATTCAAAAGCTACATGGAAACCCGAAGATTATTGTAAGCGACAAAGATCCCATTTTCACTGGAAACTTTTGGACAAAATTATTTTCTTGTCTTGGTACTTAGTTAGATCATAACTCATCTTATCATCCTCAATATGATGGGAAAATTGAGATAGTAAACAAATGCTTGGAAGGATATCTTCATTGCTTTGTATCTGATGAACAAACACAATGGGCCAAATGGTTGCCTTTGGCCGAATGGTGGTATAACACTTCCTTCCATACTGTAGCAAAAATGACCCAATTTATGGCACTTTATGGATATCACCCACCATCCATCACATCATATTTAAGAGAAAATTCTAAGGTTCAAGTAGTGGAAGATCACATCGAGCATCAACAACAAGTTCTCCAACTCTTAAATGATAACCTAACTTTGGCACAAAATAGAATGAAACAACAGGAATATCAACATCGCAGCAAAATAAGTTTTGATGTAGGTGACTGGGTATTTCTACGACTACAACCATATAAAAAATGTCCCTCAAGCAAGCTAAGAAGGATAATAAATTATCACCAAATTATTATGGTCTATACAAGGTGTTGCAAAATATTGGTACTATGGCATACAAATTGGAGCTTCCTGCAGCTTCCTGAGTGCACCTAGTTTTCCACGTTTCATGCTTAAAGAAGGTTATTGATTAAAAGTTCCCAGTTCAAACAATATTTCCATAACTTGACGAGGAGGGAAAAATCATATTGGAACCTGAAGCAGTCACAAAAAAGAACTCGACAACTACGAAATCGATCAATTTTGGAGTATCTTGTCAAGTCGAAGAACTTACCCCCTGAAGATTCCACATGGGAGGATGAGAATTTTATACAGAAGCATATATAACTACTCAAGCATTGAGGGCAACACATTTTTGAAGGAGAGGGGCATGTTAGGTCCCTATAATACTAGTGATTCCCCCATTACTATTGCCATTGTGGCCCTTATTGTTGTTATTGCGCCCCATAGAAGCCCACTATTGTTATTGTTGTGCCCTTATTTTTATGTCGGCTTTGATTATATTGTGACCCCTTAGACTCCTATATATAGAAATTAAATTTTGTCATTTGCATCATCCAAGAATTGTTCATTTTTGTAATGTAAAGGAGGTTTCCCCCTCGAAGAGGATGATTCTGGAGTCGTTGATCTATCTTTTCTATCTTTTTGTGAGATGGTTTCTTAATAATTTTTTTTGTGTGGTTATGATGTCCTAATGATCCTATAAAATACATGGTTATGTAGAGCGCATTGATACCTTTCCAATGGTATATCCTACTTTGAAAAACTACTATTGGATGAGAAGCTATGGCCATTTGAAAATTAGCTCTAGTTGGAGGCCCAACTATAGGGAAAAAACCACAAATGTTAATACATTAAAAAGTGTGCACCTTCTGAGCACATCCATAGTCCATTGACCCAGTCAACAGTCCATCTCAGTGGAAATTTCTTAACCTCTAACCTAGTTAATGATCATGCATCTTTTCAAGATATGGTGCATCTAACCAACGGATGAAAAAATTGGAGGGTAGATTACAAAGAAACTTGCACAACAATTAACCCACCACATTGGCCTCCCTCAAATCGACACATGGTGAACTAGGGCTGGCTAACACATGGCAAGATCTCACAAGTTGTTTGTACACATAGGTGACACGTCACTCGCTAACATCAACATGTTGATGTGGCATCACTAGAAGTTTCCACGTGGCATGAACAAATGGCAAGCTTTGATTGGTAGATAGACTAAAAATGGGTGACATGTGGCACCCTTAACGAGCTACCATGTGGCATGATGAAATCATCATGCGAATGGCTAGGTTCTACTAAGAACCCAATCGTAGGGCCTGGTCACATGGAACCAAGGTGCTAAGGTTAAAAGGACTAATTAGAAAGTGTAGTCATATGGTGGGACCAACCATGGTCACATGGAAAAATTAATGGTTAAACGACACTATGTTGACGTCATACGCTTAATCTAAGCCTCAGTTATATGGAACGTTGTATGGTGTCACATGGGATGTTGGCCCCAATGTTAGTGGTTGAATCCACAGGCCCTTGGGTCGAGCCTCCACAATTTTGGGACCACGAAACACTACATATGTGTGCCCAAGTTGCTCATTCAAACACAAGTGATGGTGTGATGGATTGGTAAAACTCAGTCTCATAATTTGAAGTTTTATATTATTTTGAGTAATAATGAAGAGGCTCGACACTTGTTTCTTTTAATCGTGAATAAAAATTAGATTTCTAACCTCTAGTATGGTTGCAGTTTGGTGATGCCCATGGTGGATTCCATGTCATTGGACATTGTTATATATATGGGCATATATCGTGACATGGCATAACAGGGTAGGAACGAAGGCTATATCCTTATATGGGTGGTGTTATATATGTATTGGCATACATAGTGACATGGTGTAGGATTGGCATGAAGGCCATATCCTTAAACAGGTAGAGTTATCTGCATTAACATATTTCGTGACATGGCATAACAGGGTTGGCATGAAGGCCATACCATTGGGTAGGCATAATTATCTTCATTGGAATACATCATGACATGGTTGGAACAAAGGCCATACCCTCGAACTTTTGGTATTATATATTGGCATACATTGTGACATAATATAAAAAGGTTGGCACAAAGGCCATACCCTTGCTCCAATCTTAGATTGCAAATATAAAAAATTTGGAGGCTTGGGCTAACAAGCCTCACACACAACTCGGTTGGTGATGTGCCTATGTTGTATTGGCCGAGATCCTAGATTGAGTCCTGGCGATAGTTGGGTTAAAACAATTTTTTTATATTATATTGAGTATGTTTTGTAGAATGATTAATCAAACTAACGGTCACCATTATGTCTCATTAGCACCAAAATCTAGACAATTTGTAGAAGTGTGCCTAGAATGTGATATTTTGTAGAGTGCTTAATTTAATATAATGTTTTTATTTGGTTTTATGGGTTTTTGGGCTCAGTATTGGTCTGAATAGGATTCTGGAAGAAGCTGCGTGATTAGGGCTTCGATATGGATGTAACCAAGGCAATGTAATGTCTTATTGACACTTAGTTATGGCCAAAATCACTTTTATGTGTTTTGAGGGAGTTGTATATATATTTTTATATGTGACTAGGATTAGTTTCGAGAAAGGTTATGAGTGACTAGATTGATGGATGAGTTGAAGTAAAGTATGGGCAATAGCATGACATCGTGTGATAATGCTTTATGGAAATATTTGGAAAAGTGATTACAGTGATAGTGGTTGTATGTTATTGCAGTGATAATGGTTGTAAGTTATTGCAATGGTAGTGGTTACAAAGTATGACAGTTATTAGAGTGACAATGGTTGCAATTTATGACGGTGAGTGCAGTTGCAGTGGTTGCAAGTTATGAAAATGATTGCAGTGGAAATGGTTGCAAGTTGTGGCAGTAATTGTGGACTTTGCAGTGATAGTGATTACAGGTTGTAGATTGTGACATTAGTTTTGATTCAGTGATATATGATGACAATGGATCTAGTTTGAAAAGGATATGAAATAGAGGTCCACAAGGAGTTAAAGAAGGAGGTTGGAGCCTAAAGAAGGTTAAAGCCCACTCATTATTGAGGTTGGAGCCTCAATCAAGCTTGACCCTAGAGCAGGTTGTAGCCTAGTCATAACTGAGGTTGGTGACTCAATCAGGTTGTAACCTATAGTGAGTAGTTGCTTGCATCTTTTGAGGTTGGTACCTCAATTAGGTTGTAGCATACCGCAAGTGGTAGCTTACATATCTTGGAGGTATTTTCCTCCATTAGGTCGTAGCCTACAACTCTATGTAAATTAATTGAAGATAAAGAAGAATATTATTTGTGGTTTTCTCTTGTATGGGTTTCCACGTAAAAAGCTTGTGTCTCTTTTTGATGCGATGGCTTCTTGATGTGTTATTGATATGATGGTAGCTTGATGATGCATTTTACTATTTGATGATGCTTATGGTTACGATTCATTATGAAATTATTAGTTGATTATGCAAAAAATTGTGAAATGGTAAAATCAATCTCACACTGATTCACTCCACCCCCTCCCAGTGTGGCCTTTGGGCCAACAAGTTGTATCATAATAGATTTCCTTCAGAAAAATTAAATATTGGAAGGTGAATTCAAATTAAAATGGATACGCTAGAGCAGTGGGTAAGCCCCCTATGTTTCATGGGACCAACTATCCATTTTGGAAGATAAGGATGTAGACATATATTATCTCCATGGGAGAAAAAGTTTGGGAAATTGTGGAGATCGGTTATAAAATTCCTAATGCCATTATATTTGGATGCAACAGAAAAGCAAGTTTATACATTTAATGCACAAGCCAAACATGCTATCTTAATTGGATTGGAACATTCAGAATTCATCAAAGTAATACAATGCAAGTAAGCACATGAGGTATGGAATAAGCTTAAAACTTATTATGAAGGGGATGGAAAATTAAAAAAAGTGAGGTTGGAAGCTCTCATGGGAAATTTTTTAAGTTTGAAGATGCAAGAAAATGATGACATTGATTCATATTTTATTGGGTAGAAAACATTGTCAACTCCATTGCAAGTCTCGATGAATAAGTCAAGGATAACTCTATTGTTTGAAAAGTTTTGAGATAACCTCCATCGAGATTCAATTCCAAAGTATAAACCCTTGAAGAATAATCAAAAGTAGACAAGATCATGAATAAACTTCATGGAAATCTCTTTGCATATGAGCTAAGAATCAAAGAAGACAAATTGGGAGTCAAGAAAGCAACTTTCAAGGCTACAAAAGAAGAGAAAAATAAAAATCAAGAAGACTCTAACTTCGATGAATAATAAACCAAGTTTGTCCGAAAGTTGAAGAGAGGAACCAGAAAGTTCAAAGGTAACCTTCCTTTCAAATATTTTGAATGTGGAAGGATAGGTCATTATGCATCTAAATTTATTTATGATGAGATGCATGACAGTGATGATGAATCAATATTCAAATCCAAGCACCAAAAGAAAAGGCAAGCTAGTAAGAAAAATATTTTTTACTCAAATGAATAAAGTAATAGTGAAAACAATGAAAGTGTGATTGATGAAGAAAGGGGCGAAATAGTATTCAATGTTGAGGTTGAAGGACCTGAAGTAGAGGTTGATTTTGAAGGAGAACTTAAAAGTGCATTGAAGGAAATAATAATTCTTAGCAATAAGGAAAGCTAGATGATGCAACAACATCGAGACAAAAAAATGAATGAAGACACCATTCTTTTTTTTTACATTTGAATTAGAAGAAGCAAAAAGGGGAATTTGTGTCTAAACAACTAATGAAAAGGAGAAAACTTGTGAAAGACTTGAAGAGGATGTTTTCCTCTTAAGATAATAATTGAAGCAACTCAATTCGAAGTTCCACAAATGGACTGAATCCCTAGATGACATACTCAACATCCATATGTCCCCACTTATTAAGATAGGTCTCGATTAGCAAGGAAATTTTGAGGCACCAAAGAACAATGACCCCTTAAGTTCATCAAATGAAGATCACTCAAATAATCTTAATCATATATTCATAGCATCCAACAATAGTTCCCTTGAAGTAATGAACTAAGCTAAGCATGTACACTTCGATGTCTCTCAAGATAATTCCATGAGGGAACAAATTACAAGGAACTGAAACAAAAAGAAAGGATCCACAAGCAAAAATAATGTAGGCATTGAAAATAAAAAAATCAATATAGCTCCTTAAGAAGCATCGACAAGAAAAAATGAAGCAGGTAATGATGATCAACAAATGAGTATGGCACCTCAAAAATAATCCATAAGAAACAATCAAGAAGGTGTTGATAAACAAGGGAACATGACTCCTCCAAGAAGTAACTTCAGAAGGTCAAGATCTTCGTCTATGACCAGGTTTCAAAATAAGTTTTTTGGTTATTGTTTCTCACTCACAAAATTTGGCCACAAAGCACATGATTGCAGGACCTATGTTATTGTGATATATAAATGATATGATAAGGTACCTAGATGGATACATGTGGACCAAATGATAAGAATTCATTAGCCATTTCCACAAGGGTTGAACCCCAGTGTTGAATGTCACATATGTCACAAAAAATGTCATATAGCACAAGATTGCATACTTAAATCAAGACGGTACAACATAGAGGGACTTCTTATCAATACTATAAGAGGGAGAAGAGGTTAAGGAGGATCTTGATTAGGTTTGAATCCTCAAATATAATTCCTTGGTAAAGGCTTCTTCAAGGCCATAATCTGTTGAATCAAAACTTGAAGAAGTAACTCCATGTATGAGTAAAGTATGTGGACTATGAAATCTACTTTGATCAGTATGGCTTGATGATGATATCTCAGATGTAAAAAAAGGAACAAGAATCAATGAATGCAGAGATGATAGGTACTTATCAATGAGGGAGCATGGTCTTAGGGGAATACTTTATAAGTACAACTATGAGCATCAATGGAAGTATGATTTTAGGGGGAGACTCTATCAAAATGGAAGCATAGTAGCAGGAAGGCATCATGGTTCAATCGAGGCCATAGGATCATCCAGGAACAAGTTATGGACATATACTTGTGTAGGATCATGTTCAACATGGCAATTTCTATAGCTATCTTTGACCCTTTGTGATTGATGTCAAAGGGGGAGAAATTTAAAATATTGATGCAAATATTAACATTGACCGAGGAAGGCATTAAAGAAGGGACAAATTGCAAACATTGACATTGATCAAGGAAGGAATTTTCATAAGGGGAGTTTTTGATTTGTTGACATCAATGACCATCAATGGAAAAAAGGGAGATTGTTGCACATTGTGTTGTCATTGATGTCAAAGGGGATATATGAGACAATAACAATATCACTCATGATGTACAAGGAAGCAACAAGACTATCTATGAAGCAATATGACAGTTAGATCTCTTATAGGTTCTCATCAAGTGATGTTAAAAGTTCTTGAATCTATTTGAGTCTTTTATGTGGTTATGATGTCCTAATGATCTTATAAACTACATGGTTGTGTAGAGCTCGTCAATTCATTTCCAATGGTATATCATACTCTTAAACACTCCTCCTGAATGAGAAGTTATGGCCATTTGAAAATCAACTTAAGTTGGGGGCCCAAACTATAGGGAAAAAACCCAAACTGTTAACACGTCAAATAGTGCACACATTTCGAGTGCATCCACCATCCATTGATGTAGCCAATGTATGATCTCAAAAAAACTTGCATGACCTTTAACCAAGTTAACAAAGATACATATTTTCAAGATCTCATGCATCAAACTGACATATGAAGAAACTGGAGGGTAGATGACAAGGCAACTTGCACAATAGTTAACTCGCCGCCACCTTGACCTCCCTTGGATCCGTTATCACTCAACAAGTTTTCTTGGCTGTAACATAAAACTCCTAAAGGTAAAATTTTCAAACCAAGCTTGTATATTGAAGGCTAGCCCCTTAAATCTAGAGAGGGCTCTCTTTGACAATCTAATCACTAAGCTTAGCAACTAGTTGTGTCTTCAAACAATGGCTAGATTTTTAGTAGGTTTTTAGATTTTGAGTGTGGTGGTTAGGATGAAGCAATTAATCCATTGGGCTATGGGATCAACAAATCAAGTTTTAGATGTAGCTACCAAAATATTGATTGTAAGAATCAAGAGGGACAGAGGCAGGATAGATGGAAAACTGTAGACATATCAAACATCATCTGAATAATAGTAGAAGGAGAAACTAATCCACTATAGCAGGGCATGAAACATGAATCTTGCAAGATTTAGGAGAAATAGTGAAGATACCTAAATAATATGAACCAAAGCATTAAACTACTGAATTTTGTCACATAATCTCATTTAAAGTCCAGAAGGTAACATATAAATGATATCACTTAGAAAGGAAACTGTCACAAAAGAAAATTGATTGAGCATACCATCACAAGAATCTTTGTATCATGAACATAATATCCTAGTCCTCTTGACACTTGAAAAGATGAATAATTTGATCACACACACAACAAAATAATACTTTGTTTCAAAATCCAACCTTTTATTCTCCTTTTACATTTAATCTATAGAAATAATACATAAGTTTCACATCTACAATTTGTGGAAAGTATTAATTACAATAATCCTCAAGATCCAAAATAAATGGATCTGAAAACCTATTGTATACTATTTGAAATAATCAAGGAAGAGATAGTATCTGATCCCCAAGTCGAATTGATGAGGTGGCCTTCAGTTGTTGACTTGGCATTTTTAAAGGAAACATAAAAATATGGAAAAATAGGTCTCTAACATACATCCTAATATCTCAAACCATGATAAATTTGATAAAACAGAGGGAGTTTTTGTTATTTGGTATGTTCCCTAAAATAACCTCTCTTTTTTTTTCCAAAATTCATCTCCATATATTTGGAAACATCTTTTCGAAACAATGACTAAAATAGGAAAAAACTGAATTACAAAATTTGGTAAAATAGGCTTCAAAGATTCGTTTGTATTTGCCAAACCATAATATATGGATAAAAATTGAAATTGGTTTTTTAAAATCATCCTGTTACAAAAAAAAACCTCTTTTTGATTTTTAAAAGTCCCTTTTAACTATTCTAAAAATGTTACTTAAAGACGACGACTAAAACAAGGTAAAACATAGTGTTGTTATTTCTGCTTCTTGTTGACTATTTGACCAAAACCATAGGAACTTGGTATGTGTGCCTGCAATCTACAAAAAGCATTGATGATATATGATTTTATTTTTCATCTTCTTGTACTGGTTTGGAATTCCTTTTTACTTTTCTTTCATAAACCCTAATTTTTGTCTCTCTAACATGATTTTATGGGTTTGCTGGAAATGACTTTTTTTACAAAAAACTACAATTTTAGGGTTTATTTTAAAACATTCTCTAAGGCTTGGAAATCCCACCAAATGCCACATCAAGATTGAACACAGGTTAGATTACCTCCAACAACATCTTATGCATTTGAAATGATGTAAAAGGCATTTTAAAACTTTGTATTTTCAAAATTTCGTAGCACCAGTTGTGGGCATTCGATAGGATCCAATTTGCTGCAAAACTTAGGGAAAGCTTAGATATAACTTAATAAACTCTTTTGAAATGTTTATAATCTTTATGTCACCCTCACATCATTTTTTTTTAACATAGCTCAATACTAACCCTTCATTGTTTCTAAATGGAGTTGTCAATTGATCATCAAAACATTTGGATCTATTGGAAAGGTACAAACCTAGTGCTAACATGATCGACACGTGGTGAGCCCAAACTACCTCACACACAGAAAGATCTCACGAGTTGTTTGTACACGTAGGTGAAATATCACTAACTTGGTGTCACCTAAAGTTGCAACGTGGCATGGACAAATGGCAAGTTTTGATTAGTAGAAGGGTTAGAAATGGGTGACATGCACCACCCCTTATGGGATGACACGTGCCATAATGACATCACATTAACCTCACCATGCGAATGGCCAGGTTAACCTCGGAACGTGGTCATGTGACCTAGTCACATGGAACCAAGGCGCTGAGGTTAAACGACCAAAATAGAAAGCATGGCCATATAGTGGGACCAACCCCATTCATATGGGAGAAGTAATGGTTGAACATAATTATTTTGAGGCCATACACTTAAACCGAGCCCTAATTGCATGGAATGTTGTATGGCTTCAAATGGGATGTCAACCCCAATGTTACTGGTTGAATCCACGACCCTTGGTTCGACCATACATAATTTTGGAACCATGAACCATTATAGACGTGTGCCCAAATTTCTCATTCAAACATAAGTGATGGTGCGATGGATTGGTAAAACACAATCTCACAATTCAAAATTATGTTTGGTTTCGAATAATAGTGAAAAGGCTTGGCACTTATTTCTTTTGATAGTGACACAAAATTGGATTGTTAACCTTTGGTATGGATGCAGTTTGGTGATGCCCATGGTGGACTCCATGTCATTAGAGAGTGCTAAATATATGGCCATACATCATGACATGGCATAACAGGGTAGGAATGAAGGCCATACCCTCAGACATGCCTCACATACAACTCATTGGTGATGCACCCATGTTGTATTGGCTGAGACAGTAGATTGAGTCCGAGCAATAGTCAATCCAATGCCATTTTATTTTATTATATTGAATCCATTTTGTAGAATGATTAAGCAAAAAGCGGTGGCCATTCTATCACATCAATTTCAAAATCTGGACAATTTGTAGAAGCATGCCCAAATTGTGATATTTTGTAGAGTACTTAATTTAATATAAATTTTTTATTTGGTTTTTACGAGTTTTTGGGCTCAATATTGGTCCAAATTAATTGGATTTTGGAAGAAGTTGGGCGATCAAGTCTTAGAGATAGATGTAACCAAGGGAATGTAATGTCTTATTGAAACTTATTTATGGATGAATTCTCTTTGATGTGTTTTGAGGGAGTTGTAGAAGTTTTTGATATATGGCTAAGATCAATTTTCGAGAAAGGGTATGTGTGACCAAATTGATTGATGAGCTAAAGAAATGTACGGGTAACAACATGACAATGTGTGACAATGGTTTATGGCAATATTTGGGACAATGATTCTAGTAACAATGGTTGTAGGTTATTGTAGTGACAATTGTTGTAGGATATGACAATGATTGTAATGAAAATGGTTGAATGTTATGACATTGAGTGTAGTGGCAGTGGTTACAGGTTATGACAATGAGTGGGGAGGCAATGGTTGTAGGTTGTTGCAGAAATTGGGGAATTTGTAGTGACAAATATTAGAGGCAACAGATTGTGAGATTATTTTTGATTTAGTGATATATGATGACAGTGGATCAAATTTGAAAATGATAGGAAATAAAGGTTCACAGGAGTTAAAGAAGGAGGTTGGAGCCTCAATTAGGTTGGAACCTGGAACGCGTTGGAGCCCACTCATTATCAAGGTTGGATCCTAGAACAAGTTACAACCCACTTCATCATTGAGGTTGGTGCCTCAATGAAGTTGTAGCCTAGAATGAGCAACTACTTGCATCTTTCGAAGTTGGTGCCTCAATCAGTTTGTATCATGCCACAAGTGGCATCTTTCATATCTTTGGGGTAGCTTCCTCCAACAGGTTGTAGCTTGTGAATCTATATAAATGAATTGAAGATAAAGAAGAATTTCATTTGTGGGCTTCTCCCGCATGGGTTTCCACGTAAAAATATTGTGTCTCTTTGTGACGTGATGGCTTCTTGACGTGTTATTAATTTGATGGTAGCTTGATGAAGCACTGTTATATTTGTTGATGCTTATGATTCATTACTATATGATTGGTTGATGACGAAAAAATTGTGCAATGGTAAAATTGATCTCACATTGATTCACCTGTCCTCTTAGTGTGACCTTTGGGTCAATAGGTGGTATTAGTTAGACATAGAGACAACTTGTAGGAGGTACTAGTCTACATATAGATCTAGTGCTAGAGGCAACAATGATAGTTGCGAAGGTGTCGAGACTGGATGAACTTGATAGAAAACATCAAACAATGTGAGAAGAGGTCGTGTAGAAGGGTAGGGGGCTAGTCAAGCAAGCCAACTAAAAGGTTCTAGCTTCCAAATGGCATACACTATAGATCCGGGAAGAAAGGTTTCAATGGTTGAGCTAGAGGAACGCATGCTATAAGGTCGAGGGAACTTGTATATGCGATAGAACTAGCCTTGAGTAGCTTCTGGGAATGGATAACTACGGTCATGGGAACGTGTTCTGAACAATGTTCAAGGAAGCTGCATGATGGGTCTCCCAAATAGCTAAAACATAAGTCCCATCTAACCAATATTAGGCACATAAAGGCTACATTAAATCCTCAGTTTTGCACATAATAACAATTTCCTAGGTTAATAAGTTCTTAGGAGGGTCAAGGAGATTTTTCATGCTTTATGTGCCTAACATGACAATTGTGCAGGATATTAAAGGGATTTTGCATAGATTTCTAGGAGATCCATCCATAGATATTTGTGGGGCCTGCTCCATACTATAGAAGACTTTTAACTCGACTGGCTGAGCATAATAAATATTATTTCCTATTGGTACATGGTGACCCAGGAAACATTATCCAACTTTTTAGGGATTTTGGAGGGAAATAAATCCTCCCCTCAAGGAGTATTCCCCCTACCCATTTTTTATAAATAAAGGGCATAAGTAACCCATTAGAGCAAACAAAAGCAAAATAATAATATCATACAACATTAGGAGAAGTTCAAACTTCATGTTTTGCAACTTTTTCCATGTACAAGAAATCCTTCAGTTAATGGAAGTAATCTCTAATTTTAGTTCTTAGTCATGGATTTTTCTTAAGGGCTCTGAACTTCCTTGGGTTAGTTCCCAACCCAGGTGCTCAAGATCCCTCTTGTACCATTACTATTCATGTATTTGACTATATTTGCAACTTGTTTATGAATATTACTTTTATG
Organism: Pinus taeda; assembly: GCA_000404065.3. Taxonomy (NCBI): domain Eukaryota; kingdom Viridiplantae; phylum Streptophyta; class Pinopsida; order Pinales; family Pinaceae; genus Pinus; species Pinus taeda. The sequence goes on along the minus strand of APFE031279874.1, from coordinate 61,677 downwards.
CATCGTTGTTTAGATGGTTTATGAACAATATTTTCTTACAAAGTATTTGAGAATTAGATGATAATATTGGTAGTGGTTGCATTGTTCAAAATAAGAATATTATTTATGCATTTAGTCCACCTTATTTGTTGATGTTTATTTTTTTATCCATCATTCACATTTATTGTCTCTACAGAATCCCTTATTTTGAAACTATAGGAAGCCCTATAACCTTGTATCTTGTTGGATCAACCCTGCCACAACTGATGTGATGACTTGGACATATGTTCCTTATAATTTTACAAATTTTCTGTAATATCCCTTCCTCAATATTTTCTAAGGCAAAGAACCTAATTTTGTAATTTTTTTTTTTTTTTTTTGATCTAAAGGCAATCTTTGGAGGCAAGACTTAGAAAAAGTGGGTCGAAGAGCATTTAGTGAAATGTGGGGGCCACCCACCGACAAATAATACGCACCACTTAGTTGGTAAGTCGAATTTCCTAAGGGAGGTCGAAAATTAAAGGAGGGACCCCTATGAGACCAAGGGCCAACAAGTATAAATAGGTTGAGAGAAGTATCATTTGGGGATTTTTTATATTTGATATCTGATTGTCACTATAGTTGTTTAGCTGAGTTACAAGTGTTGTTTAGCACAAGAGATTCCCAAGGAGTGAAGCTCAACCTTTCTTCCGTGGACCTTGAGTGCCAACCTAGGAAGGATTTACCTTGCTTTGGAGGCTGGGAGAGAGACATCATGCAGGTACAAGATATTCTAGTTCAACCGAGATGCAAAAGGAGAAGCCATGCAGTCATTGGGGAGGATTGGTGCTAGAATTGGGGTCTCTATTGCCGCAGCGGTGTTTCTTAGTCAGATTCCAGCAAAAGGAGGAAAATTTTGTGAGGAAAATGGAGTCCCTCTCGGCTGTACAAATTGTTGGAACGTGGTACTACATCATCCCCTTACAGGCCTACGCATTTCTTCTTGGGTGTTGGTTGTGTGGAGTGTCAGTTGGAGGATTTAGGGGTTAACCTGCTAGGATTTCATTTGGAAGGTGATTGTGGGGAGATTGTCAGCATTTTGGAGCAGCAAAACATCATTTTCTGCTACAGGTGGAGTGTTCTAGTTCTAGAGGAGGGCCAAGCTATTTGGGGCCAAATTTGGAGGGTCAAATCCAAAGAAAAACCTTTCTAGGTTTTTCTAGGTTTTGGGCAAGGATCATACCCTTAAATTTATAGAATTTTCTGGGTAGTTTTGAGGGGCTAAATCAAGTCAGCCAACAGTGCAGAAAAACTGGGATAGCGCAGATTTCTGGAGGGGCAAATTGTTGTAGCAGATTGGAATTGAGAGATTGATTACCTAGGGCTTGTAGCTTGCCTTGAGCAAGCTTAGGTGAAATCCTTCCAATTTGTATTGTACTCTAGCAGTTTACATATAATAAAATTGGCCATTTTTGTCTTCCAGAGCATTTTTATGTTTGTGGGTGTTTGCTAAAATTTGTTGTGTTGTTATTTCTGTGCATGTCTTTGATTATAGTAGTAAAATTTATATTTGGAACATTACAATGGTATCAGAGCATGTTCTTGGCTAGGGTGGGGAACAAGAGCAGGTGATGCCACCTAGATATCAAGGCTTGGTTTTCCAAAGAGGCAGTGGTAGAGGTAGAGGTAGGGGTTGAGGTAGAGAAGGAGGCCTAGATCCATTTTCAGATACCGAAGTTGAGAATATTAGTGGTGGTTTGAAAAACCAAGAGGACAATGAGAAACCTAGGAAATTGGGCTAGAATCAGGTTCTAGAGGAGTTGCTGAGAACATATCAACAAATGTTGAGACAAGGGTAGCTCATGATGGATATGATGAAATAGGTGATGGGGTTGCAAATGGGTGGAAGGTCGGAGGGGGAGCCTCATGGTGATGGAGGTTCCAGAGTAGGAGGGGGTAACCATACTTATCAACACCCACATACTCCCCAGGGTGGGTAAGCTGGTTGTCCCAGTATGCCTCACTTTGTGGATGAGCTAGACCCGGTTGTAGAGTTAGTCAAGTTAGTTGCATCCGGTATTGATGAGTATGAGGGATTGGATTCCTAGATTAAGCGGGTGATGTATTTTTGGGAGTACATACACCTCAAGGAGAGGCATACTACTAGAGTTGGGGCACACTACAGAGGGAGACCTCTAACGAGGATGTGCAGAAGATAGTAGGGAAGGTTACACTCCCTAACTTTGATGGATTGAACAAGAGTTTAGCCATGGATTATATTCAAAAGTTAGACACATACTTCCACTTGAGCCCCATGCAGGAAACTAATTTTATATAGTTCTCTACTCTACATTTGGAGGGGGATGCCCGGGAGTGGTGGAATCATGTTGGGAAAATCCATATCACCTCTTACACAAAATTCGCCTGAAGGTTGTTGGAGAAGTTTGAAAGGAAAGACCAGGAGTTGCGTTTCGAGGAGTTAGCCCATCTGAGGTAGACTGGTAGAGCAGAGGCTTACATCACGAAGTTTTAGAGACTAACAGTGATGGTGATAGACATCTCAGAGGCTTGGTTGATCATGCTATTTGTGGAGGGGTTTGATGAGCATTTGTGTGGTTAGGTGAGGGCTTACAAACCCATATCACTTAGAGATGTTATCTCCAGGATCCAGGATATGATCAATGAAGTGCCCAAGACCTAGGCTTTCGCTCCCACTAGACCCACAGCCCCATAGGGGAACCAAGATACTAGACTACCTAAGAGGGATGGCAGATATGGCTAGATGGATGAGGAGACCTGGAGAGACCTTAGGAGGAGGAGGTTGTGCTTGATGTGCCAAGAACCTTGGGAAATTGGGCACAAGTTCACTAAGGGAAAGGCCCATTTCATTGAGGTGTATTCAAACAATGAGCCAGATGAGGAGTCTGAGATGGGAGCAAAGCAAGGATATGAGGGAGGGCAATCATCAAGAGGGCCACCACCACCACCACCTAGAGGCCATTTGACCCATCTTGGGGAGTCCTTGCTTCACTTCGAGGAGTGTTGAAGTACTTGAAACTGAGGATTAGGGGGACAATACAGGGGCATCGAGTGTCAGTCCTAGTAGACAGTGGGGTCACCTGCAACTTTATTGATGCACAGATGGTGGAGTGTAGAGGCATTCTGATAGAGACATTCAAAGGGTTCTGTGTACTGGTGCCAGGAGACCAGACCATGTAGTGCACGAAGTATGTTCCCGGGTTGATTGTGAAGATGGGGAACTACTCGCTCACTGATCAATTTTTTGTAGTTGATGTCCCAGACACCAACATGGTGTTAGATGTCCAGTGGTTGTATTCATTAGGTATGGTCACCATTGACTGGAAAAAGTTAGAAATGGAGTTTATGGGTATATATGGGAAGCTAGTGTTGTTGAGGGGAATGCATTCTTATACACCCCAGACAATTCCAACTTGCCAGATGGAAGCAGATCTACGACATGAGGACATAGAGTGGGTAGTTGAGTTGAGGATCTCAGAGACAGGAGCTCCGAAATAGCCAGTGCATCCAAACATATTGGCCTTGTTGGAGAGGCACCAAGGGGTTTTTGGGGAGATCCCACTAGGTAGACCACTAGATCGTGGGTTCAAGCACACTATTGAGTTGGAGGATGGGGTGAACATAATCATCACCACCCCGTATAGGCATCTAAAGGCCTATCGGGATGAGATAGAGAGGGACATCCAGGCGCTGCTGAGGTTAGGTCACATCTGGCCTAGTTCGATTCCCTTCGCTTCTTTTGTGGTGCTGGTGAAGAAGAAGGATGGGACACTCCATATGTGGATTGACTACAAGGCCCTCAATAAGAAGACACTGAAGAACCGATATCCCGTCATGCACATTGATGAGTTGATGGATGAGCTTAGAGGAGTGAAATACTTCTTTAAGATAGATCTGCGCTTGGGGTATCATCAGATCCGAGTAAGGGAGTAGGACATCCCTAAGACTACCTTTCATTTCCACAATGAACATTTTGAGTTCTTGGTGATGCCCTTTGAGCTAACCAATGCTCTAGCTACATTTCAGTCATGTATGAACCACGTGTTTCGTGGGAAGTTGAGGCACTTTGTTCTTGTTTTCTTTGATGACATAATAATTTATAGCAAGACTTGGGAGGAGCACCTTCAACACTTGGAGGTGGCGCTATGCATACTTGAGGAGTAGCAGTTGTATGCAAAGATGTTGTACCTGGGGCATGTGATTGGGGAGGACAGAGTGAAGGTACACCAGGAGAAGATCAAGGCAATTTTGGATTGGCCCACACCCAGGAACGTGGCATAGTTCAGAGGGTTCCTGGGCATTTTCACATACTACAGGATATTGGTCAGGGGAGTCTCACAGCTTGCAACATTCCTCACCGATTTGAAAAATATGTGGGCTTTTGAGTGGGTGCAGGTGGCACAGGAGGCCCTTGAGCGCCTCAAGAAGGTGATGAGAAGTTGTCCCATTTTGGCTTTTCCAGACTTCACACAATCATTTGTGTTGGAGTGTGACACCTCTGGGGAGGGGGTTGGGGCCGTGTTGACGCAAGGGGTCCATCCTATTGCATTTAAGAGAAGGAAACTGCTACCCCACGAGCATTTGTAATCAGTTTATGACAAAGAGATGATGGTCATGATGCATGCATTGACCAAGTTCAAACATTATCTAGTGGGAAACCATTTCAAAGTGAAGACTGACCACAACATTCTTAGATTCTTCCTGGAGAAGCATTTATTGGAGGAGCGGCTGCAAAAGTGGGAGAGAAATATCCGGGCCTATGACTTCAAGATTAAGAATGTCAAAGGGAAGCATAATGTGGTAGCAGATGCACTTTCTTGGAGACCCACAATATTGTCTTTAATGGATGTTACTCATGACTGGAAGGCTCAACTTTTGGTTTAGTACTCCAAAGACATGCAGGATTGTGAGATTCTGGATGGCACACACAAGGATGACTGATTTCGGATGATGGATGATATGATCTACTACAAGGACTAGATATATTTGGTGCCCAGATCATAACAAAGAGAAGCGGATTATGTAGGCATCCCATGATTCTGCTATAGCAGGACACCCTAGTTTCCTCAAGAGATATCATGCCATTAGGGAGATACTTTCATGGTGAGGGCTTAAGGGAGATGTGTTGAGGCACATATGGGAGTGCGTAGGCTACCAGAGGAACAAGGTTGAGTTGTCATATCTCATCAGGTTATTACACCTTCCCATTCCAGAGAGGAAGTGGGAAAGTGTGTCCATGGAATTCATAATGGGGCTTCCAACTGCATAGGGGTGAGATTGCATTTACATTGTGGTCGAGAGATTGAAGTTCACCCATTTCTTCACCATCTCATCTAGATTTTCATCTTCCCAGGTGGCTGAGTTTTTCTTCTAAGAGGTCTTCCGATTGCATGGTCTCCCCAAGGCCATCATTAGTGATAGGGACAACAGATTCATGAGGGCCTTCTGGAAGGAGTTGTTTCGATTGGTGGGGATAGAGATTACGCCCAACACTAGCTATCAACCACAAGAAGATGGGCAGACTGAGATAGTGAATAAGTGTTTGGAAGGATACCTACACAACTACAAGACAGGGTAGCAGCGAGCGTGGGCAAAGTGGCTTCATCTAGGAGAATTCTACTACAACACCACTTATCACATGTCAATCAGCCTGTCTCCTTTTTGAGCACTTTATGGATATGTTGCACTTTATTTTTCTGATATGATGTTTGGAGATAGCAGGGGCCCAAGGGCAAAGGACTGGGTTCAAGAGAGTTAGGAGGTCCTCTGAGCTCTCAAGAATAATTTACAGGTGGCTCAAAATTAGCAGAAGACGTATGAAAATAAGCATAGGGTGGAGAGGTAGTTTGAGGTAGGGGACATGTTCTACTTATGATTACAGCCCTACATACAGTCTTCACTAAAGCAGAAGGGTGTATAAAAACTTCGGCCATGATTTTATGGGCCATATAAGGTGATCAAGAGAGTCGAAGAGGTGGATTATGAGTTGGAGCTACCTTCAGAGAGCTAGATCCACAACGTGTTCCATGTATCATGCCTGAAGAAGGCGTTGGGGGATCACGTTACAATAGAAAATGGGTTGCCACCTTTGGATGATGAGGGAAATTTAGTTTTGACACCAGAGACCATCTTGGAGACCCCAGAGAGGAGATTGAGAAACTAGGTAATCAGGGATTGTTTGGTCAAATGGAAGCATTTGTTGGAAGAGGATGCTACATGGGAGAGTGAACAAATCTTGTAGCATCTAGATTTGTAGTTGCTTGGGGACAAGAAACATCAAGGAGGTAAGGATTGTAATATCCCTTCCTAAATATTTTCTAAGGAAAATGACCAAATTTTGTAAAATTTTGTTAATTTTTGGTCTAAAGGAAAATTTTGGAGGCAAGATTTAGGAAAAGTGCTTCGAAGAGAATTTAGTGGAATGTGGGAGCCACCCAACCACCAATAATATGCACCACTTAGTTGGTAAGTCGAATTTCCTAAGGGAGGTCGAAAATCAAAGGAGGGACCCACATGAGACCAAGGGCCAATAAGTATAAATAGGTGGCGAGAAGCATTATTTGGGGTTTTTTGACATTTGATATTTGATTGTCACTCTAGATGTTTAACTGAGTTACAAGTGTTGTTTAGCACAAGAGATTCCTAAGGAGTGAAGCTCAACCTTTGTTCGGTGGACCTTGAGTGCCACCCTAGAAAGGATTTACCTTGCTCTAGAGGTTGGGAAAGAGACATCATGCAAGTACACACTATTATGGTTCAACTAGGATGCTGAAGGAGAAGCCACGTAGTCATTGGGTAGGATTGGTGTCAGAATTGGGGTCTCTATTGCTGCAGGGGTGTTTCTTGGTCAGATTTCAGCCAAAGGAGGAATATTTTGTGAGGAAAAGGGAGTCCCTCTCTACTGTAAAAATTGCTGGAACGTGGTACTTTGTCATCCCCTTATAGGCCTGCGCAATTATTCTTGGGTGTTAGTTGTGTGGAGTGTCAGTTGGAGGATTTAGGGGCTAAGATGCTAGGATTTCATTTGGAGGGTGATTGTGGGGAGATTGTAATAATTTTGGAGCAACAAAACATCATTTTTTGCTACAAGTGGAGTGTTCTGGTCTAGAGGAGGACCAAGCTATTTGGGGATGAATTTGGAAGGTAAAAATGAGTGCAAAAAATTTATGGATTTTTATGGGCTTTTGGCAAGGATCACAACCTAAACTTACAGAATTTTCTGCGCAGTTTTGAGGGGCTAAATCAAGGGTCCAAGTCAGCCAACAGCGTAGAAAACCTGGGTTTGCGTAGATTTCTGGTGGGGAAAACTATTGCAGCAATTGGGCACTGAGAGATTGATCACCTGGGGCTTGTAGCTTGCCTTGAAAAATCCCAGGTGCAATCCTTCCAATTTTTATTGTACTCCAACAATTTACACATAATAAAATTAGATATTTTGTTGTTTCGAAGCATTTTTCTATTTATGGGTGTTTGTTGAAATTTGTTGTGCTGTTATTTCTGTGCATGTCTTTGATTATTGTTGTAAAATTTCTATTTGGAACATTAAACTTTCCTTAGTTTCTTTGCCTTCCAGTATTGCATTTAGCATATTTTCCTACTGATTGGAGTGTTTCTTGTAGCAAAACAGGGACTCTTGTAGCCGTTTTCAATTCACCTTCAAAACTCACTCAGATTTGCACCTAACTCACGATTTACCTTCTTTGATGTATTATAATTCTCCTGAAACCATAAGAATGGTATTTATAGGTAGAAAAATCGTGTATATTAATTTATTTTAATTGTTGTAGAAATTGCTTCTTTCCTGCATAATTAGGGTTTATTGTTTTCAAACTTTTATTTCAACATAGTCTTTGAATTCCTTGCAAGATAGAATAGGCATGCTTTTTACTTCTTTGCGATTATAATAGTTTTCCTTTTTTTCTTTCAATTAGCTTAAATTCACTTGTTTTCTTTCATTTCCTGTAATTTAACTTTTTTATGTAGCATAGAATGATTAGAATGGTCTTTGTACAATTAGATTTCATCTCAGTACATCCATCTACATAAAATTCACCAAAACTGAAGAGATAGTTCCTACAACACATATAATGTCTGCAGTACCGAGGACCATCACTATATATTTTTTATTACCAATTGTTGGTAGAGTTGAATCGACAGTCGACTAGCCAGAGTTGCTACACACTACAAGGGGGAAATCATTGATAAGTGTCATCTACACATTGGGTAAACCTTGCACATACCATGACAAGGCAACAACATTGTGTGGGTTCGACATAACAACCAAAAAAGATACACAATAGTAGGGAGCCAAGCAAGTTGTTTTTTTTGCAAGGTTTGAACAGTTGGCTAGAGATGACTACCAGTCCAAGGTTTGAAGAATGTTTGGATGTGTCGTATAGCTACAATATCTAGAAGGATAAAATATAATTGGTGTTAAAGGAGAATGAGATCTTGGATTTTGTATAACAAACTCATGTCCCTCCGTCCAATGAAACACTTTTGGATGCCCACAAGAAGAAGGACTTGAAATCCAAAGGGATTGTCCTGGACAGAGTGAAGGATCACATTGTTCCTCATGTATCTGGGAAGAAAAATTCTAGAGAAATGTGGGAGGCATTGGCCAAGTTGTACCAAAGTGACAACTAGAACTGGAAAATGGTGCTGAGAAAGAAACTCAAGAGCACCAACATGTCCAAGTGTAAGACAATTTATTCTTATCTCACACAAATATCTCAAGTTCAAGATGAGCTTATTTCAGCAGGGGAGAAATTGTCAGACTCATAACTAATAAGGACAACTCTAAGTAGTTTCATAGAATAGTGGGTACCTTCGTTAAGGGATTTGTTGCATGAGAGAATCTCCTAACCTGGGATAAGTAGTGGGATGAATTTACCTAGGAGGAGACTCATGAGGATCCTCTACGTGGAAACTAGATAAAAGGTGAGGGGAATGAGAAGAATGTTGCTCTTTTAGGTCATGCAAGAAAGGAAAAGGGGCTGCCAAAATGAAAAAAGGAGAGGAAGGTCCCTCTCATGATGGGAATAAGAAGGACACTAGAAAAGTCAAGTGTTTTACATGTCATAAGCCAAGACATTATTTTATCTAATGTCCAAACATAAAGGAAGACAAAGGGAAAATATAGGTTGCAACATTAGTAAATATTGAAGTGTTTGCAAGAAAATTTGAGGAAGAATTCTCATTGGTGGTTGTTTGTATTTTTGTCACCAGTGTTAGGACTTCCTGATTTGTGGACAATGATGCATGGTTCATGGATAGTGGAGCATCTATCCATATGACAGAAATGGGGGAAGTGTTCCTTAGTGTTTCAGAGACAGATTCATACATGTAATGAATGGGTTGGAATAATGTTATTCTAGCTAGAATTAGGAGGATCTTTGGAGGTGGTAGAGGATTTATGTGTCCCAGAGTTGAAGACGAACTTGATCTTAATCTCCACTTGAGAGGATGAAGGGTATGATGTTGTGTTCTATAAAGGATAAGTATTCATATATTCAGAGGGATCTACCCAAGACACATCAATAAGGCTTGGTGTTAGGAAGGGTAAGTTGTTCAACTTGCAAGGCTAACCAATAGGTAGATCCAAGGCGATCTTGTATTAAGGATCGATGTTAGTGAAAAACATTGAGTAGGAAGCTCTGAAGATTGAGTTTGGACCAGTGACTCAATTTTCTAATATGGAATATGGACAAGAGGCATCTTCTAGATTTGTCAGAACCTACTGGTATGAGTTATCATTGATGGATGCTCGGGAGCATGCTCCTAGGAGCATGGTCGGGAGAAATAGTTATTCAGTTCATATTCCAAATAAGGTAGTAGGGAATTATTCTAGTTCAGAGGAAGTAGAAATAGTAGTGAATGATGTGGTGGGATTGGGGGTAGATCCAGGTGGAGGAGGTTCTTCCATAAGTACCTCCCTCGCTAAGATAGAATGATGATTTTTATAGCTCAGGAAGGTGCTTTTGCACAAGCCTTATGTCTAGGCATGCAGAAGTCACCCACATTCTCCTTGGCACACTTGTTCTAGAATAAGAAAGTTGCTAATGTAACCTAGCCTAAGTATAACTTAGGAAACAATCACATATTTATATGTTGTCTTATTGAGCTAAAAGAAACTTAAAAAAAGTAAAGTGATTTACTTTAGTGATTTTGTTTTAATCTTAGTCGTTGATCTCAAGTGAGGCGATATCTAACCTAGGTCGTTATTCACTGTGATATTATGGTTAGCTTTAGGGTTTTAGCTCAATGTAAAGTGTTAAAAGAAATGACAAGGAGAGGAGAAAAACACACTAAAACATCACAATATTGAGAGAGGCATCTCAATGAGCGGCGTGTTAGGTTCGAGAAAGTACAAAAAGGTTAGATATCTAGATCTATAGGAAAGATCAAGCACCAACTTAGGGAAAATTTGTTGTATGAGATCCAAGTTATTTGTATTTTATATTTTCTTAGTTGGGCTGTTATCCCAAGATGATAACCAAGGTAGTTTCTAATTCATTTTTAATGATGAACTGATTTGATTGGACATAAATATATTTTTGCCATTATTTTATGAGATTGGTTATTTAATTTTTCTTCCACTAAATTTGTGTTAGGAACCTAGTTGTGCATTTATTCAATATATCAATTTTTTTGCTAGGAATTAAATATCAGGTGCTAAGTTTACACAAAGTTTCATTTACAAATTGAATAATATAATGTCCAGTGAAAGTTCATTATGTGCAAATAATGGTGAGAACATGTGATGCATTACGTTTAATTGAAAAAAGATTTGTTGGAATGTGTATACCTATTATAAGTATCAAACCTTTTCAAGAGAGTTAATGGAGGAGGAATATTCAAAGGAAGATGTCGAGAAAATTGATAAAGAGGCTCATACCAACCAAGATGTAACAAAAAATGATGAAGGTCAATTTTCCCAACCAATAAGTGTAAAGATGATGCAACAACGAACCAAATATAGATGCATGAGATCATATTCAAAAGTTGAATGTTTGTGAATAAAAAGATAAGACACGCACCAAATGATGGGAGCATATCTCATCATGTTATATTGTGCAACCAAGCCTCTCATATGTGGAAAATGTTGCAATTTATTTATTCCACAAATTACTTAGTCTCATGTTCACATTGAACGAGTTGAGATTAAGGGAATTTGTAATGAAATCAAAAGCCACCAAGAAGCATAAAGTTCACTTAGTGTAAATGGAAATTTATAGAAGTAAGAAGGCCAAGGTTGATGGATAAAGCTATAAATAAAACCATTACATTCAAGCAAAAGGTTCTCTTCTTTGCAATGTAATATATATTCATATGTTAACAAGAGACATTAATGGCTATTGTGTGAAGCCTTCTTATAAATTGTGCTTAGTTGTAGACTATTCTCTCTTTTCTTAATTTTCTTGATGCTTGTATGAATAGACATTTCAAGTTGTATATTATGCATATGCTTATGCTCATGATTCATATTCTCACTTATCTTTTCATTTCTAACTTTTGATATAAAACATGTTTTCTCTCAATGATTTTTACGCTATTCTCAATCTCTTAGAGCTTGCTTGGTTTTGCACATGTTGTACTCAATGGACTATTCCCCTTGCTACTTGCGTGTAGATCTTGTTTCATTTCAATATTTTATTTATATCTCCTAGCTAGGATTTAGTTAATTTCATCCCATTCTACATTCTTGCATTTGCATTATTCATTGAATTTCAATTTATTGATCAAATTAGATTATTATAGCTAGCCCATAACCAAAGCAATTTCCATTTTAATACAATAAGGTCTAATTTGGCCCTTTATTAGGTGATCCTAGGTGATTTTATTATGTCAACATAACCTAGTGAGTCTCAATCGAAAATCTCATGACTAAGTCTGCATTGAAACAATTTGTTTGAATTGGTTGATCTAATCCATTGGGTTATAGCTTATATTTTTTTCAAAGGAAAAAAACTGTATTTATTTTTCAAGAAGAAAATCAATAAATTCAATATCACCTCTTGAGTGTATCCAAATGCTCATTGAGCCTACTTAAATAAGGTTGTTAATGCATCAATCGAAAATATCATGACTAAGTCTGCATTGAAACAATTTATTTGAATTGGTTGATCTAATCCATTGGGTTATAGCTTATATTTTTTTCAAAGGAAAAAATTGTATTTATTTTTCAAGAAGAAAATTAATAAATTCAATATTGCCTCTTGAGTGTATCCAAATGCTCATTGAGCCTACTTAAATAAGGTTGCTAATGCATCCTTTCCTTTCACAAAATATTTAAAAAGGTACACCTTTTGTATATTCCTTTTTGTTCTAAAGAATGACCAAAAAGGACTATAATACATCCATGAGTCTATAAAAAAGCTTCTATCATGTCCTTAAGGACTCCCACTTTTTAAGGAAAAAAATGTCATCATGCTTCATATTCTCATGCATTAAGAGATTTATAAATTTCTAACCACCATTCACTTAAGAGATGATGATACTACCTAAAGTTAATTCCAATTATTTCTTTGATAAAGTACCTATTTGGTATGTGTTATCTATAGACATGGGTGGATGTAATAGCAACAAATTTACTCATAATTTTAAATTGATTAAAAACAAGCTAAAAGAGAATGGTTTGAAACTCTATTTTCCATTTTACCTAGTTAATCACAAGGAGGGAGTCACTATAAAATTGCATTTCTTAATTATTTTTTCCACCAAAAATCTTAATATAATTAAAATTACATTTAATTATTCCTAATTATGTGTCCTATATCCCAATGCTACTTTTAAATCCAAGAAGTTCTTGTCAAAGAAGTGAAGAACTCCACCTTCTTCATTGACCTTAAGTGAACCTTAGTTGTCTCCATTTAAAAATTGGCTTTAAACAACATATTATTAGTTTAGGCATAATTCTTGTAAGTTTTATTTTGGAAATGGTCCTAGTACCTTTATATGAGTATCTAAATTTGGTGTAAAACTTGAAATGTTTGGATGTCCTTATTTTAGAAAATCTTGGAGTTCTCAGCCAACCAAAGTGCCCATGAGACTACACAAGGGAGTGACAAATGGTCTTTTGGATATTTATCTTCCCAACATGCTTTAAAGCTTTTATTATACCCCATAGATTCTTAGCAACTAGGGCCTTCCCAAACGAGTGTATTTTTTTAACCCTTAGCCTCCATCTTCTTTTGGCTTGGCTATTTTTTTTCATTTTATAAGAGGGGATCCATATTTTTCCTCACTACTAGTGAAAATAAATTTGAAACATTTTTTCCTTATCATTTCAAGCACACATTTGAGAATGTGCCAAAGTATTTCAATAAATGTGGATGGTGTCTAATGCTATATTTAGCAAAATCAATCTACTTGTAAGGGTCAACCATTAACTACACCATTTTAAAACCCTTCTTTACAATTTAACATATAAATATCCCTAATCTTGAAAGGTATAATCATTGGGATTTAAAACGAACCCTAGGTATTTGAAATTATTGTTGAAGTCAATAGGAGTAAATGGAAACCAAGTCTACTTAAATCTTGACCATCCTTCTTGGGATCCCATTGAAATAGATGGATTATTTTTTATTATTTACTTCAGTCCCTACATAGCCTCTAGTGGAATAACCTAGCCTCTTGCTAGTGCCTCTCCAGAACTAGAAATATTCCTCCATATCACTGTCTCTGTGCCCTCTCTTTCCTTGCTTCCCTTCTGGCTTGAACTCTCTCAGCTCAATTTTTGGATACTCGATCTACCAAGGAAATCCTCAAGTGTGTCATGCTTCAACCCCATTAACCTCCTCTTATAGTCTCTTGTTGGCTCACCAATGGCCATGATTAAATATTCATCAACGACTGAGATCATCTCTAAGTCAATCTATGTGAGTTTCTAGATAAATATCACCTTTCTCAATTAATTCTTGTTGATTAATCACTTTTCATAATTTAGACTTACAAAATATTTAATTATTGATTAATTAACTTAACTGAGCCATCTTTAGGTGTTTTCTCTTGAAACTTTTTTGGGTTCTAGAGATCTAGTGTTTCTTAGCCTCTCTGACCAAGTTTGAGACTAGAACGCCTGTCTGATGCTAATCAACCATAAAAAACTAACAGGCACTACTTCAGGAAAAAGTCAGGGCAAAGCGTGCAAGAGTACACCATAAAGTTTAGAAAGATGGCCATAATACTGGGTATCTCCCCAAAGAACCCAGAGGTACACCTCAAGTATTTGGGGGGTCTACACCATCATATATGAGAGAAATTGATGTACAAAAGGGGGTGAATTTGAGTAGCCTTTAGCAATAATAAGAGAAAGAGATGAAAAAACTCTTCCATATAAAGCTACTTGTCAAGAAGACCAAGATTGATGCTCTGTTTGACTCAGGATCATAGGTGAATCTAATTGCAACAAATATGGTCAAGAAATTGGGATTGGAAGTTCGTGATCATCCAAGCCCATATCCACCAGGATGGGTAAATAAGGATGTAGAGATGAAGGTAAAAAAATAATGCAAAATTAGATTTTCCATTAGTGTTGATTTAAATGATGAAGTATAACTAGATGTGGTTCTCCTTGATGTATTTGTAGACGTGTTTTGGATACCCTACATGTACATGCGAGATGCAATATTCATGCGAAGAGCCAACCAATGTCGACTCATCAAGGATATAAAATCGTTCACCATCAACGCACACAAAGGCAAGTAAAAAATTTCACTAGTAAGTGCCAACCAAGCCAATAAATTGTTGAGTTCTCACAAGAAGTACACTTTACTATTTTTAAGAGAAAATTGGTCTCTAGAAGAGTCAATAAGAGGTAAGGCATGCTTGGAGGGGTGTACTAAGAAACAAAAATATAAACTATAAGAGTTTTTTCAAGAATACATGGATGTATTCCAAGCGCCTAAAGGGTTACCACCTAAGAGGGAAGTGGAGAACGAGATCCAGCTATTGTTGGGCTTCCCATTTGCAAACATTGAGTCATATAGGCAGTTTGTAATAGAAGAAGGTGAGGTGAAGAAACAGTTGCAGTCACTACTGGAACAGGGTGTTATTCGATCAATTACATCACCATATGGGTCACCCATCATCATTGTGCCAAAGAAGGACATGACTTGGTGGAAGTGTGTAGATTACAAGGCATTGAACAAAATCACGCTCAAGAACATGTACGCTCTACCTAGTAGAGATGATCTATTGGATCATTTGCAACAAGAAAAATACTTCACCAAGCTAGAATTAAAGTCTAGATATCACTAGGTTCAAGTTAAAGAAGAAGATACCTAGAAGACTACCTTCAAAACTAGGCAAGGTTTGTATGAGTGGTTAGTCATGCCATTTGGCCTATGTAATGCACTAGATACATTTATGATATTGACGAATTATGTACTATACCATTTTATAGATTCATTTGTTATTATTTATTTGGATGAAATACTGGCATATATTGCTACTCGAGAGGAGCACATATCACATTTGATGTAGGTGTTGGAGACATTAAAGAAGCACCAATTGATAAAAAATCTCAAGAACTGTGAGTTTTCACAATAACCTTTGGTGTATCTAGGGTTTATGATAAGTGGAAGAGAACTACTCATATATCCTACCAAGATGGAGGCCATCATGAAATTGTTGGTGCCTAATAATGTTTATAAGGTCAAGAGTTTCATTGGGATAACAAATTACTTGAGGAAATTCATAGCCTCATTTTCAATGGTAGCAACACCACTCCATGCCATAACAACAAGTTGCAATAATTTCCTCTGGGGAAAGGGTCACCAAAGGGCTTTAGAGGAGCTAAAGAAGAAGACCAGTCAAGCACTATTTCTCATAATACCAAACTTACAACAACCCTTTGAAGTGGAGACATATGAGAGTGGGTATGTTATGGGAGTGATCTTGATGCTGGGAGGAAGGCTTGTATGCTACCATTATGAAGTATTTCATGGGATAGTTCTTAACTACCCTATATAAAATGAGGAGCTTTATGCCTTAGTGAAAGCTGTGAAGAAGTGGAAGTGCTATCTGATAGGAAAGGAGATAGTAATCCACACAGATCAACAACCACTACAGTATTTGTCAGCCCAGAGTAAGCTACAATGGACCAAGTATTACAATTGGATATGGTTTCTACAATAGTTAAAATTGGTGATCAAGTACAAGAAGGGCAACACAAACAAACCAACTAGCATGCGTTCAAGGCTACACAAATCAAAGATCACAACTTTGGGGACTCTTATGCATATGGATCCATTAACCCATGATGCATAAAGAGAGGCATATTTAGAGGATGGGGACTTCAAGGAGGATTTTAAACAATTGCAGAGTCAAATTCATGTGTATGATGGTACCAACACTATTGACTACCATCTCCAAGATGGGTTAATCTACAATATGGATAACCTATGTGTTCCTAAAAGTGAGCGATTGTAGTTGATTAGAGAGGATCACACCTCCAAGGTTGTTGGACACTTTGGTGTAGGGAAGACCATGACTAACTTGTGGAGGTATGTGTGTTGGCCTAAGATGCAAGAGCAGGTAGCGAGGTTCATAAGAGGATGCCTGCTTTGTTGTACCAACAAGCCTAACAACAAGAAGCAAGGTCTATATCATGTTTAACATGTACCCACTCATCCTTGGGAAATAATTTCCATGGAATTTGTGGGAGGTTTACCAACAACTAGTAAGGGACATGACTACCTGTTCATGGTAATTGAGAAGTTTGAAAAGATGTGTGTTTTGATGGCCTGTAAAAAGATCATCAGTGGGAAGGAAGCAATGAGCTTGTTCTTTGGACTAGTCTAGGTGCACTTTGGGATATGAAGGAGCATCATTTGAAACAGGGACACAATATTTCTCGATACATTTTGGACTACATTGTGGGAGAAGATGGACACAAAGTTGAAAATATATAAAATATTCCATCCACAAATAGATGGGCAGGCATAAGTAGTCAACAAGACTTTGGTGTAGCTTCTGAGGGGAAAAAACCAGAAGCATCTGAAGACCTGGGATGAAAATATGGTATATATATAGCATTCTTACAACATAGCAGTCCACACTTCTATAGGAAAGTCCCCATTTGAAACTTGTTTAGGATATTGTCCACCTTCACCTTTAGAAATTGCATATGGGTAGTAAGGAGGAGTGAGGGAAGATATTACAAGAGATTCCTTGAGGGCTGAAAATTTTATAAAGTATATCAAGTAGATACATATATAGGTACAAGAGACACTGCAAAAGTCACAGGAGAAATATAAGGTCAAGCATGATCAACTAGAAAAGATAAATCGTTCAAGGTGGGGGATAGATCATGGCTATAGTTGAACAAGGAGAGGCTGCAAGGGCCTGGTAAGAAAATCAAGGCTCTAAGGTATGGTCCCTTTGAGATATTGGAAAAGGTGGTTGATTATTCCTATCAACTTAGTTTACCATTATATATGTGCATTTACTCAATTGTGAATGTAGAAAATCTGAAACTCTATGAGCCTTCCATGTTAGATCAATAAGAGGAACAAGTCCTACCTTTTGTGGAGGATTTGACACCAAATGCTTAGGTAGAGGTGATAAAAGATATAGTTTTGCAAAATAGGTCCAATACTACAAGATAGGGGCAACATGACCTTTGGCATATTGGGCTGAAAGGAAAACTTCTATGCTTAGTTAAATGGCACACTAGAGATAAGGCAGAGGAAAAATTTCCTCACTTCATTCAATAGAAGATTTTGGGGACCAAAATCCTCCCAAAATAGGGAGGTGTGATCTAGATTAGATTTTTATATTGGTTACACTCTATCTTGATGCCTTTAGAGTGCAAAAAATAGAGGAATCAACTATCATGACCATTTTTACCAGTGAGACCTAGTTTGACAAATTGGGGTTTGAAACCTTTCAGGAGCATTTTGAGGCTTCAAACGACATTTTCTGGGGTGAAACTTTACCACTTTAGCCCCATGGTTTTTTTTCCTGTTCTACACACAAATATTTTTCGAACAACACAAGATTCACGTCAATCAAAATTTGTATCCGAAAATTATGCCACTCAGAAGTTGGCCTTCCTGTTTTCAACACCATAATTCAAGAGGATTCCACGTCAACTCCTATTATTCATGGAAAAGGGGCTATCCACGTGATTATGGTGTAGAAGACTCTAGAAGAGTTTATATTGTAACTATGGTTAAGGGTTGAGGTAGTCAAACCTAACCACTAGTAGGCTATCAGATTGTGTTAAATGGGCCACTAGGAGGAAAAGGGATTCCATTCTTTTGAGTGTATTTATTCCATAACTAAGAAAAATAGCCAAGAGGGATAGGAGATAGAGCACCCACATAGGATTTGTGTTGTAGTAGCCACATGCCACATTCCATACTTATTTGTACTCCTAGACATTTTCTATTCGGCGAAAGAGAGCATAGTGGCCTCACCTTCCAGCTAGGTTTTTCTCTCGAAAAGGTTCCCAGGTCATATCTTGTGTCAAATGGGTGTGTGAAACTTTATTTTTCTATTCTCTATTTTCTACATAATTTTTAATTTTCATGCATGCACGATTAACAATGTTCTACAAATCCATAAATCTAAAAAGAAATAAAATTGTAGGTGTAGAATTATAGATTCTAAATATAATTTTATCATATCTATTATCATGAACTATCAAGTGGAATATCCATGACAGTTTACGAATCACAAAAATACATATAAATGGGGTTTTTCTAAGACCAATAGTTAACACCAATGGCTCACTTATGATCTAGCTAAATATATTGCAAATATCTTATCTCCTTTGGTTGGTAACACAGATTCATACATAAATACTCATTTCATTTTATGAACCTAACGAAGGATGAGAAAGTCCATTCTGAAGACATGATCATTAGTTTTGATGTAGTCCAACTCTTCACCAAAGTCCCCTTAAATGAAGTTGTACGAGTTATCAAAGAGGTTACTGATACTTATACATGAAATCTAGCATAAGTTTGTCTCCAATTCACATTTTTTTAATTTTCCAAGGAGATTGCTATGAATAGATAAGCAAGGTGGAAATGGTGTCTTCACTCTCCCCATTGTGGAAAACATGTTCATGGAGAAATTCAAAAGAAGAGCCCTGGATTATTTCCACCTTAATCCAACTCATTGGAAATGGTAGGTTGATGATATCAATGTAAAATGGACTCATGGAGAAGAGGAGCTCAAAATTTTTCTAACTCATTTCAATGGGATCTCAGGTGACATCCAATTCACGATGGAGCTAGAAGAATATAAGATCACTCCTTATTTAGATATCCTTACGAATATAATACAAGTTGGGACCCTAGGGCACCATATTTTTAGAAATATGACCCACACCTAAATCTACTTCTCTCATCACCACCCTATGCAAAAAATCGAAATTTTGAAAACATTGGTACTGATAACAATGAGAATGTTAGATGATGATCAATTTGAATAGGAAAAATGACACCTAACAAAAGTATTCATAAGTATTTTTTATAAGGAAAAGGATATAAAGAAGAATTTTAATAGGGCAAGAAGAAGGAAACAATCCTCCAACACCAATCATGAAGACAATAATACCAAAAAAGCCTACCTTCCATATATTCAAGGAGTAACCGATAAGATTGCTAAGGTACTAAAAAATAAGAGTATCAAAACCTCATTTAAGCCCTTAATGAAACTGAAACAAAGAATGATATCTATAAAATATAACATTAATAGCGACCAACAAAAAGACATCTACAAAATTTCTTGCTTTTGTGGTCTATGCTATATTAAAGAAACATGAATATATTTTAAGATCGGGATGAAAAAGCACTGGGATGATATAAAAAATGAAAGATTTTGCACCTTAATCCTTAAAAAAGGCTCAATAAAAACAAAAAATCATGTCAACTTAGAAGATACTCATACCCTCGCCCAAGAGATTACTACTACAAAAGACAGTATGAAGAAGAGGAGATGGTGGCTTTGATATCAGTAGAAATTGGCTCCCATTAGTTAACCAATTAAGAACAAACAAAAATGAGCTTTTAATGTCTCCTTCCCTTGACTCCTTTTGTATTTTCATGTATTCCCCTTCACTCTCTACCTTGTTTGGTTCCCCTTTTCATTGTTAACCTTTCCCTTATGTTTTTCTTCTTTGTATCTTTTATTCATATCTAGGCTATTGTAGTAATAGGACTTATCTCTCCAACTATTGTATTAATCTATTGTTTATAACATTATTAATATTTTCCTTACCATTTTTTATATTATTATTATTATTTAAATACCTTCCTATCTATTGTATCAGGGATTAATCCTTTATTAATTTATTTATGGTTTCTATGATTTTTTTTAATTAATATTTTAGGTTAAGTCTTTTGTGTAGTTGACCTTCTCCCTCTACTTATTTTGTTTCCTCCCTCCCCTTGGTTATGCATCTATTAATACTAAGCTTCCATCTTCTTTACTCAACACTTTGGTCCTGAAGATGAATCCAATTGAGGATTTGGAACATCGACCATTCTGGAAGATGAATATTATGGATTTTTTTTTGAGAAACCTATAATAATCAAATAATCCATCCCACATGAATCTTAAATCTACCATATGACCTTTTCAAGTGAGACAAAAGGCATACCCAATGAATAAAGACATTTCAAACATAATGGAATAGACAATTGTTTTTGTGGTGTGGGATTTTGTAGAAACAAAATAGGAACTTGGGATATTTAAGAATTGAGAATGAGAGCTCTATAAGTCCTATTTTAGATCCAATATCAATGATCTAATGTTCTTCAAAAAATCAAAACCACTACCGAAATTGTTCATATAAAAAAGAACAAATATTTTACATCCATTTAAAAGGTATTTGAATAGAATAGGAGTTAGCGTCACAAACACTTTGATACCATAACAGGGAATCACATGTGCTACAAGAACAAATTCCATAGAAAAATTACTGCTCCAAAAGGCCTACAACTAACATAGCTCTTTGTCATGCTGTTAATAAGAAATGACCCTCCATTATCGTTAATTAGAGATCATGGACTAATCAAGGGATAAGAAAAAATGATTAAGTATCATGAATATTACAAATATGAGTATTGTCAAATCACTTGTGACAAGATATAACAGTGACCATCAAATAACTCAGGTACAAAAGCACACTAAACAAATGAATTTAAAGCACCCACAACGAATACATTAAACCAAGTGGGATTTAAGCAAATTCCTAATATTTAAAATCCTAACACTTATGTTTTCCCTTATGTATGATATTATATGGGTTTTTATGGCTTTCTTTCAGTAATAAACTATGGCTCCCCACGTTTTAATCCAATTAACATCCTTGTATTGTACCTTGCACATCACTTTAATAACAAATTTGGACATCAACTATACTATCGACAACCTTTGTATAAACTATTTCGCCTCGTCACATTTACATGTGATACATATTATTAAAAAAAGATAAAATTTATATTAAAATTTAGTTAAATATTATAGAAAATTTATGGAGATAGATAGAATTATTGTACATTGTAATAAGTTAAATGTATTGATAAATGATAAACATATATAAACAAATACACACTATATCTAAGATAATGATTCAATGTTTTCGATGTAATATTTTTATCTATTTTATAAATGACTACATAAATGACCTTGTCAATTAACATGATGAGCAATAATTATTACTAGTATAGATCCATCTTAACTTTGGATCTACCAAGCATGGAGAGGGATCAAATCTCTCAATATGCAAACCTATTTGAGTACAAAACTTGAGAAAATGTTTGCACTTTAAGAGATTTGATTCCTCTCAACACTTGGTACATCTAGAGTTAATATGGATCTATGTTGGGTCTTAATAACATTATTTGTATTTATATAAATTTCAAAATTTAATATATAGAAATATTCTTATGTTTAATTTTATTTAAACCCTAACACATATAGTTACATATATATGTGGCATTTTTCATTGACATGTTTTTCTTACACATATGTGCGACATTTTTGAAATTGTGTGTGTTTATTGATTTTATTAAGTTTTTATATGTTTGTTAATTATATGTTATAAAATATCATCATTACGAATATGAATTATTATTATTTAATTTAATTAATTAATTTATTATTATTTTTTAACAGAAACGGTTGAGTTTTATTTATAAGAAGAGGTTGGGCATGGGCCAAACAACTTTTATTACAATCAATTGAGAGATTTCTGGCTTTTTAGAATCCTCATATTATGGCTTTTATATTAGAGATTAACTATTGCTTTTGATTCTTTTGGAATGGCTGAGTGTTCCTTGCTTTGCTCTTGGGTTCTGAATATCATGTCTTACATTTCCGCTTTTCTTTGATGATTTGAAACTTTCCTGACTTACCCAACTCATTTCTAGCAACTCGAATCTATGTCCTCTAACTTTGTATTCAATCGCGTTACCTGTGGCAAGGCCCGATGCAAGATCACATTGTGTTGTTGGGTCATCAGTGACTACATTGAGCAGTGTTTTGGGATGTTGGAGTAGCATTGACTTTCCAACAATGATGATCACATGGGCTAAGCAGTAATACATTGTTTAATGTCAATGATTGATGCCCTTAACCTGTGACTATCATGTGAGCTAAGAAGGCCATTGCAAAGTTATTTTTGGATTGATGGAGCAGCGTTGAGACTAACTTGCAGGGCTATGGTGCTTACCTTTCCCATTAGTGATTGTTAGCGTGTGCCAGAGTCTTAGTTCTGTGTATTTCTTTTACATTCAATTGCGGATTTGGTGGATGTTGTGAACTCTAAGATTTGCAATTTCATGGAGACAGGACTTATGCATAGGGATTCAAGCCCACTACCTTGTCTAACCTATCCTTGCTCAGCTCTCCTTTTATGTTAAGGAATTGGGTGCCTTCCAGCTTCTTCATCATTCTTTGCCATTATACCTTGAGCTAGAAGACATCCTTTGTTAGCCATTATATTAGCTTCCTTGTTCAGAGTTCGTAGGACATGGTAGAATGAGCAGGAAGTGAAATTTTGAGTCATATTTCTTATTCCTTCAAGGGTCTTGTTTAGAGTAGCGCTATTGAGTTGGTCGCTCATATTAAGGATTTTAATCAGGATTTCGGAGTCCCCGAAGATTTGAAATTTTTCCCCTCTGTTCCCATGACCCAGATGACACGCTTTGAGCAGTCTGAGAATCTTGGCCCGGTTGTTAGTACTCTATCCTAGGTCCCAACTGAAGCTATCCTTTTTGTGCCCATCTATGGATTAAATTGTTCCTCCTACCCCTGCTATCCCCGGATTTCCTTTGGAGGCTCCGTCGAAGAATATTGTGACTTTGCCCTGATTTTTCAACCACTTTTTAAAGTCCTCCTCAGATATTCGAAGTCGCCACTCTGGATTATGGCTAGGCAGGGAGAGAATCTTTTTTATGCTGGCCTGTCTCAGAGATTCACCTAGCCAGCTAAGCTCTTCAGGGAGAAGGGAATTGTTAGGCTTATGAGGTCTATTTTCAAAAGTTTCCAACAACAGAGCTTTGGCCTTGGCAGTCACTATGTTGGCGGATTAAAGTCCGTTGTTGAAGATGACTTCATGTTAAGATATGGTATGTTCTATGCTTATAACGATTTACTTATTTTTCTTATTATATTCCACAAATTAGCAATCACATGTACATAAAGTAAAGTGTAGATAGAACATTAAACGATTGACAAAAAACAAGCCAAGACAAGAGACACAAGATGTGGCGGCTA
>APFE031279874.1:18238-37918 GCA_000404065.3 Pinus taeda | reverse complement strand
CGGCTAGCCAGGGACAAACCCCACAATGTGTGGGGAAACCCTTTGATCAAATCTTCTTTTATCTTGAATAATTCAGCAGAGAGATATAGTACAATAAATCTGATTTATATCAGTAGTAGCAAACCCTAGATCAACAACATCAGTGTTACTGGCTTTATCATCAAACTAGGGTAGACAATATCTCACAAACCGACCGTCGGATTGGCTTGATTCCAGCACCAAAAATTGCTGCTTTCAAAGGAGGTTCAGATGAACCTACAACTTAGTTTAGATGAGGAGATCTTCTATTCCACGTAGGTCAAACTTCACTTCTGTAGTTTCATCTTTAGTTTTAGCAGCTTCCTTCAAACTAGGGCAGTCGATATCTTGCAAACCGTCTGTCGGATTGACTTGATTCCACCACCAAAAGTTGTGGCTTTCAAAGGAGGTTTAGATGAACCTACAATGCAGTTCAAATGAGGAGATCTTCTAGTCCACGCAAGTCAAACTTTACTTGTGCAGTTGCAGCTTCAGTTTCAACAACTTCCAGCTTCACATGTGTGAGGGAGAGACCCTTTTCTGCGCGGTAGAGAAGGGACTCTTTTCTGCACAGTAGAGAGAGAGAGATGAGTGAGTATAAATGAGGAAAAGTCCTCCTATATTTATACACAACGTTGGTGTTTGAATAGATGCAACTGCTGGGCTTCTGAGCCTACATGAGTTGTATGTCGGCTTGATAATAATTCCATAATCAAAATAAATTCATATCTCCATGAATACTTATCGGAATTGGATGATATTTATATCAATCCTACACCTCTCGATGAGAGGAATCTAATAAAATTATCAGTCATGAATAAGATGAACCACATGAATTTTTTTCCTAGTTTCCAATTTTAACACTCCCTCTCAACTAGGGAGAACTTCGTCTGCAATCTGTCTATGGGTCGTTAGTATTCATCCATCAAATGCACTGTCTTGTATAGCCTGACCCTTGCCCTGCTCTGCTCTATTATGCTTGTTTTGCTTTATCTTGTTCTCCCCTGTACTGATCTGTACAACTCTGCTCTGTTATACTCTGCTCTGCTTTGTTCTGTTCTGCTATGCTTTTGTCCGAATTATGAAGAAGAAGAAATGATTGAGGATGTATCATACTGAATCAAAGTCAGTCTCAGAGTATGTACCACTAGTCCCAGACCAGTCTCAACCAACTCGAAGTCAGCGTCATAGTGAATACAACTCCACTGGTCCCAGACCAGTAACATCCTCCACTAACTCAAAGTCAGTCTCAAAGTGGGTACCACTGGTCCTAGACCAGTCTCAACCGACCCGAAGTCAACTTCATAGTAAGTACCACTCCTACCTCTAGTCCCAGACCAGTATCGCAGTCTCAGAGAGTGTACCAATGGTCCCAGACCAGTCTCAATCGACCCGAAGTCAGCGTCATAGTATGCACCACTCTTATTGGTCCCAGACCAGTACTGCACTGACACGAAGTCAGTCTGAGAGTATGTACCACTGGTCCCAGACCAATCTCAACTGACCCGAAGTCAATGTCATAGTATGGTACAACTCCTACCATTGGTCCCAGACTAGTATCATTGATCCCATATCAATGGAGGTCATCCTAGCGTAGGGAATATGGTAGATATAACGATGCATCCATCTGTACTACTATGGTCCCTAACTTCATTTCCTTTCTCATTGATTAGATGGGAGGTACTTCCCATGAGTCCCAGACTGCATGGATAGGATGCCTTGACAGAAGAACTAATCAATCATGTCCCCACTAGAGAACACATCAATCCAAGCTGCCATGGAGAAAACATCAATCCAGGCCTCACAGGAGAACACATCAATCCAGGCCTCACAGGAGAACACATCAATCCAGGCCTCACAAGAGAACACATCAATCCTGCTACAATCACCATGGAGAACACATCAATCCAGGCCTCACAGGAGAACTAATCATCCTGCTACACAGGAGAGAAAATCATCCTGTTCCACAAGAGAGCGAATCATATTGTTCCATAAGAGAGCGAATCATCTTGTTCCACAAGAGAGCGAATCATCTTATTCTAGTGCACACCACCAGGACTCACTCTATGGTCGTATGTTGCTCTAGTAAGAACCACAAGCCCTTAGAGCTCCCAGAGCTCAATGTATGCAACATGCAGGACCCTTATACAAGAGTTTCTTGACGACTCCAAGTCGTTTGGGAAAATCATAGATTAGATCTTTCCTTGGGGCTTTGACAAGGTGTATCGACTTGTACATCATCTTAATGCGATGGAGCCTCCTTGCTCATCGACTTACCATATCCCAAATGATGTCTATCTGCTGGAGAAATCGATGAATATGAGATTCCTCAATAATTGAATCCCACCTCTGGTTGTTACAAAGAATCACAATGGTATCCAATGTAAATCCAAACAACTCACTGAAGAGCTTTCGCAACCAGACTGCCTCATAGGAGGCCATGCTAACAACAATATATTCTACTTCGGTGGTGCTCAAAGTCACTGAATTCTTCTTCCTGCTCGTCCAGGATATCGAAGCAGATCCCAAGGTGAAACAACACCCGTAAGTGCTCTTATGGTCCACCACACTGCCTGCCCAATCAACATGAGTACATCCAAGTAGTCTCATATCTCCGGCAATGTATCTTAACCCATTAGTAATTGTGCCACGAAGATATTTCAGAAGATTCTTCGCATCAATCCAGTGAGGCTCAACCGAATATGAGCTCACAATGCTAACTGCAAAACATATGTTCGGACAGAGGTTCACCAAGAACATCAATTAGAATGAGTTTATGAAATTCAGAGGCATTTCCCAAATCTGGTCTGACATCACTACCATATAACTTCTGAAAGTTAAGATCCTCGAGGTAGTCACAGGCTTGCAGTCCACCATACCAAATCTTTTCAGAATCTTCACCACATATTTTCCTTGAGATAGGAAAATTTCCCTTTGTATATATTATGTTATCCTTCATTTCATATATCGGAGAAGCCAACACTCCCCTCGTAACAGTATTGGAAGAAGAGGGTATGCACCGGTTAGAAAGAGTCATCCACGTATAGCACAAGTCTGAGGTGGTCAATCTTCAACCTTAAAATAAGTTAGGATCACTCACTCTATGATCTTAGCTCATCAAGTACCATCGATTCCTCTCATAAAATGCTCGGGTGCTTGCTCCAGCCATAGAGAGCCTTCTTTCAACCTGCATACATGAGATTTTCAATCATAAATCTCAAATCCTTCAGGTTGCTCCACATAGACCTCTTCTTTGATTGAACCGTGCAAGAACATGGTCTTGACATCCATCTGATGTAGGTTCCATCCTTGTGAAGCCACCAGGGCTATGATCAAGTAGATGGTCGTATATCTGGTAACAGGTGCAAATATCATAGTCTATACCATCCTTCTGGGAGAAACCACGAGCAACAAAACCAGCCTTATACTTTTCCGTACTTCCATCTGCTGCATGCTTTATCTTGTAAAACCATTTAGAAGTGACAATTGTCTTGTCTTGGGGTCTGGGAACTACTTCTCAAAGACCATTCTCCATAATAGACTCATATTCTATGGTCATAGCATATTTCCATACTTGATGCTTGATGAAATCTGAGAATGATGAAGGCTCATTTTGTATGATTGTGCTCATGATGGTTAGGTATCCCTGAGACCTGTTAGGTTTCTTACTTTGACGGAAGGTTCCTCGGGGTGCAGCATGTCCTTCAGCATCATCAAGTAGCCCCCTAAGCCATGAAGGCCTCTTCCTAGAAGAGGAAGGCTCATGTGGAGGAGGATCAATCGAATCCATGGGTTCTTCTACATCAGGCATTGATTCATCATCCTTTTCTTTTGGTTCACTGGTGTCGGCTTCTTGAGAGCTCCTCAAAGTCAGAAGATTGTCCACCTTACTGAGAGCCATATCTTCGTCAAAGGTGACATCATGACTAATCATGACTTCCCTTTGACCGGATACATAGATTCTATAGCCTTTATTATTTTCACCATAGCTCACGAAAATTCCCTTCTTTCCAGATGCACCCAATTTATTTCTTTTCTCTTTCGGCACATGAAAATATACAGGGCTTCCAAAAATTCTAAAATGAGAAACATCAATTTTCTTACCGATGAACTTTTCTTCAGGAGTCTTGGAACCTAATGCTTGATGAGGGCATCAATTTTGTACATATACGGCGGTGTTTGCAACTTCAACCCACCGAAACTTCAGAAGTTTTTGATCATGTAGCATGGCCCGAATAGGTTCCATAATCGTGCAGTTCTTCCTTTCCGCCACACCATTCTGTTCAAGAGTATATGGTGTAGTAGTCTCCCTCTTGATGCCAACCTCTTTAGAAAAATCATGGAACTCATTAGATTCATATTCAGTCCCATTATGAGTTCTTAAGATTTTGATCTTCTTTTCGGTTTGATTCTCAATCAGGGCTTTGAAGTGTCGAAACTAAGAGAACACTTCATCCTTCTTTTTCAAGAAGTATAACCAGGTCTTTCGATAATAGTCATCTGTAAAAGTAAGATAATATGAATATCCTCCCCAGGAGTTCACAGGCATCATACCAGATATGTCTGAGTGAACTAGTTGTAATATATCAGAGGTCTTGCTTAGGCTTGAGGGGAATGGTCCCCTTTTGAGCTTTCCTTCAACACATCCTGGACATACACCTTCTTTCTCTACTCGAAATTTGGGCATCCCTGTCACCATTTGTCTTACATCGGATAGAGTTTTAGAATGAAGGTGGGAAAACCTCTGATGCCAAAGTTCAGACTGAAGAGATGTGTCATAAGACATGACACCTAGCGAACTTCCATCGACCTGATATAATGAATCAACACGAAACCCAAGAGTGAAAGCATCTTTAACATTATTTTTCCATATACGTACCTTGCCATCGCTGAAGGTTACCTTATAGCCTTTGTCTTCCATTGCCGAGATGGACACCAGGTTCTTTTTGAGGTCAGGTGCATTTAATACATTGTGGAATTTCTAGCCTTCTTGAATGGTTGTCCTCTTCCTTGATTTCCAACATACCTTTTACCTTTGCTATCAGAGGGATTTTGATCATCGTCCCGGTGTGAGTCCTTTTTATCAGGGCACTCCCTTGCATAGTTACCTGCTTTATCTTAGATGTAACATCATCCTTTTCGTCCACCCTTAGGTCCAGCCTTTCCTTTTGATTTAGTCCCGAAATTATTTCTTTTCTTATCATGAGAAGAAAAGGCAGTAGGAGGACCTTTAGGCATGGGCATTTCTTGCTCTTCTACCCTTGTTTTTTCTTGAATGCATCTAGCCATTAATTCCTTGAAACCAAGAATTATATTATTGTTTAGAAGAGTAGTCATGAACACGTACCATTCAGATGGTAATCCTCCAAGAGTCGTGAGTTCCATTTCTTTGTCAGTAATAGTCTCCCCAATAGATAGGAGATCTTTCTTGATCTCGGTGATTCTTAAGAAGTATGCTTCCATAATCTCATCTTTACCCTTCTTGATTTCCCTCAGCTTATTTCTAAGAAACAAAACTTGATTTGCATCATTGACTTTAAATAAACTCACCAGTCTATGGTAGATTTCCTTGGAGGTGTCCAGTTCAGAGATGTAGGCCACCAAGTGCTTGTCGATAGAGTCTTGGATGATCTTCTTTGTTTTGACTTCTTCATTTTTCCATTTGTTCCAGGCAGCAGCAGATGCATTTGATGGAGGCTCAACAATATTGCCTCTTACATGGTCCAACACTCCTTGATCTTCTAGGGTTAGATCAATAGACATTTTCCATCCGTGATAGTCAGCTTTCTCACGAAGCTTTTCTTCAGCAGGAAAGAGTGTTGAGGACCCCATCGTTCTTTTAGGATATCCTTGCCAATCTTCTCTTTGGTGATTGCTCTTGTTCTTGCTCGGGCTTTGTCTTCACCTCAGCTCTGACTCCATGTTAAGATATGGTATGTTCTATGCTTATAACAATTTACTTCTTTTTCTTATTATATTCCATAGATTAGCAATCACATGTACATAAAGTAAAACGCAGATAGAACATTAAACGATCGACAGAAAACAAGCCAAGACAAGAGACACAAGATGTGGCGGATAGCCAGGGACAAACCCCACAATGTGTGGGGAAACTCTTTAATCAAATATTCTTTTATCTTGAATAATTCAGCAGAGAGAAATAGTACAATAAATCTGATTTATATCAACAGTAGCAAACCCTAGATCAACAGCATCAGCATTAGCGGCTTCATCATCAAACTAGGGCAGACAATATCTCACAAACCCACTGTCAAATCGGCTTGATTCCACCACCAAAAGTTGCGGCTTTCAGAGGAGGTTCAGATGAACCTACAATGCATTTCAGATGAGGAGATCTTCTAGTCCACACAAGTCAAACTTCACTTCTGTAGTTGCAGCTTTAGTTTTAGCAGCTTCCTTCAAACTAGGGCAGTCGATATCTTGCAAACCGTCCATCAGATTGACTTGATTCCACCACCAAAAGTTGCGACTTTCAGAGGAGGTTTAGATGAACCTATAGCGCAGTTCAGGTGAGGATATCTTCTAGTCCACCCAAGTCAAACTTTACTTGTGCAGTTGCAGCTTCAGTTTCAATAGCTTTCGGCTTCACATGTGTGAGGGAGAGACCCTTTTCTGCGCAGTAGAGAAAAATATTTTCTGTGCAGTAGAGAGAGAGAGATGAGTGAGTATAAATGAGGAAAATTCCTCCTGTATTTACACACAACGTTGATGTTTGAATAGATGCGACTGTTGGGCTTCTGAGCCTACATGAGTTGTACGTCGGCTTGATAATAATTCCATAATCAAAATAAATTCATATCTCCATGTATACTTATCGAAATCGGATGATCTTTATATCAATCCTACACCTCTCGACGAGAGGAATCTAATAAAAATATTATTAGCCATGAATAAGATGACCCACATGAAGTTTTTCCCTAGTTTCCAATTTTAACACTTCATTCCTTTCCAACCACATTCCCAAGAAGATATATTTTGGGATTGCATTCCAAATTTTAGTCCATATTGATTTTCTTTTCAAAGTGTGAGGATGTCATTCTTTCCATGTGGTGAAGATACTAACAACTTATGTCTTCTCAGGGATTTGGGCGTTAAGCCCCATCATTGCTTGCAACTAGACTTCTTGAGAAAAGGGGTAGTCTATGAACAGGTGTTCGATTGTTTCTTGAGCCTTGCAGCAGAGAGGGCATCTGTGGGGACCAATGATTCCTCTTTTCTCTAAGTTATCTCCAATGAGGGTCCTTTTGTGCATGAGAATACAATAGAAGAAGTTTATTTTTGGGACTGAAAATGGGTCCCAAACATGCTGTCAAAGCTTTGTAGTTTGGATATGATGTTGTTGTTCTTGTAGAGCTGCAAAGCCCAACCATGTTGAGTAAGCTCCAGTCTTCCCCCAACCCCACTTGTCCCTTGAATGGAGATGCACAG
Source organism: Pinus taeda (assembly GCA_000404065.3). Lineage (NCBI taxonomy): Eukaryota > Viridiplantae > Streptophyta > Pinopsida > Pinales > Pinaceae > Pinus > Pinus taeda. The sequence goes on along the minus strand of APFE031279874.1, from coordinate 30,451 downwards.
GGGCAAGACCATAGAGTTTAGCTAGTAATTGATGGAGTTGAGGGAGAATCCAATCAGGGGGCGATGGAGGGAAAAATTACTCCAGTTACCTGATGAATCCCAAGTGCATATGTCAGCAAGTTTGTGGATACATTTTTGGATGAGCCAGTTACACAAGTATGCTATTTTCGGTGCAATATTTAGGGGTTGGAGGCCCATGATCTTTTCTTCCCACAGTCTAATTCTTTTCCCGTTTCATGGTATTCTATAGAGCTGGTCTTTAAATAACTTCCAACCTTGGCTGCACAACTTCCACAGCGTGGTTCCTTTGTGGGAAGCTCCTTCTTCCATATTCTTTATTGAGAGTCTGTGCAGATATTTTTTAATTAGAACTTGACTTACAGGGTGTCTTTGATTTGAGAATATTTTCCAAAGGATCTTACCTCCCATTGCCAAATTGGCCAACCCAGGATCTCTTACTTGTAGTCCACCTTTAGTTATTGGCCTTTTCACTATGTCCCAGCTTATTAGGTGAATTTATTTTTGTTTCCCCTTTCCTCCTTTCCATAGAAAATTTCAAATCAACTTTGCTAGCTGTTCGGTGATCATTTTTGGAGCTAAAAGGAATGAAGCATGGTAGATAGGAAGGGATGAGAGAACTGACTTTACCATAGTGAGCTTCCCCGCTGTGGTAAGCCACTGTCTACCCCAAGCAGTCATTTTTTCCTTGATTTTGCTGATAATTTCCATCCAATGAGGAGGTTTACTGGTACCCAAGGTTAAAGGCAGGCTAAGATACTTGAATTTTTCCCAAGAGACATAGCCGTTGAAGCCTAGGGCTTGGGAATCCTGAGTATAGTTTGCTGGTCTACCGCCCAGCCATACATTGCACTTTTCCTCTTGTTGACCATAACTCTGAAGACTTTGCAGAAGCTTTGGATTACTCCATTGAAGGCCCTTTCTATTTTAATGGAGGCTCCTCCCATAAGGATAGAGTCATCAACGAACAAGGCATGATTGATTGGGGTTGATTTGGTTATCGCCCTAATGCCAGGAAGTGTCCCATTGGGCTTCTCAGCTGTGAGCTTTCGATGTAGAGAGTTTGCCATCAGAATATACATGAAGGGGGACAGAGGGCAACCTTGCCTGATTCCCCTCGAAGCTTTGCAGTATTTTGCCAACCTGCCATTTACTAGAGTGGCTATCCAAGGTTCTCCATTGCATGTTTTAATTAATTTTACAAATTCAAAACTGAAACCAAATGCAAAAGGAACTTGGAGGAGGAAAGAGTGCCTTACTCGATCCAAGGAATTTTCCATGTCTAGTTTGATGAGCATACCTTGCTCTTTGCATTGATGGCTGGAATGGATGATTTCCTACACCAGTATCACATTGTCCAAGATATGCCTACCTTTGAAAAACCCTCGTTGGTTGGGTGAGATGAGTTTTTCCAGCAGATGCTTTATTCTATTTCCAAGTAACTTGGTGAGAATTTTGTAGGACGCATTACATAGCGAGATTGGCATGAATCTGTCAAACACCTCCGGGTTGGCTTCTTTGGGAATTAGAGCTAGAAAAATGGAGTTTGTACTTCCTCCCACTTTGGATTTTTAGAGGAAGCCTTTGATCATTTGGTACAAATCAATCTTGATGATGTCCCAATAGATTCTATAGAAGTGCATGGGGAATCCATCAGGTCCTGGGGCTTTGTCTGGTTCCATCTTCCATATGATATTGTTTATTTTGTCTTTAGTGAATGGCTTCAGGAGTGTTGCTTTGTCCTCCTCGTTAACCATCCTTGGAACATGCTTAAGGGAGTCATGATCTTCCTCATCATCCTCCACGCCTTCTTCTTTGAACAACTGCTGAAAATGAGAGGTTTCCGCCTCTTTTATCAGAGTTGTGCCTTTGAGAACGGCCCCATCTAGCGAGGTGATTTCAGCAATGTGGCTTCTAGAAAGACGGGTTCAAATTTGCTTGTGGAAGAAGGTTGTATTTTTATCTCCAGACGCAAGCCAGAGATTGCGTGACTTGAGCCTCAAGTATTCTTCCTCCTCTCTGAATGTCCGGAGGGTGTTGATTTGGTGTTCTTGCTCGCTATGAATTTCTCAGCTAGCAATGTCTTGCATCTCTAGGCCCATTTACAGATCTAACAGCTGCTTTGTGCTCTGTTTTCGTTGGGTAGTGGGAGAATCTGTGGGCCTTTTTATCCATTGTTTTAGGGTTGTTTTGGTGGCTTTTATATTTTGTTCCCAAACATGGCTAGGCAATCCAAGAACATGGATGGACCATGCCTTATTCGCTGTATCCATAAACCCTTCTTTGTTTGCCCATAGTGGGTTGAACCGGAAGGGGATTGGCCCCATGTTTTCTTCTCCTTCCAGCAGAAGGAGGATGGGTTTATGGTTTGAATTCCACTTTGGCAGAATTTTTGTGGAAATGATCTTCTTCTCTAAGAGGAAGGTACTCTAAAGAAGGAATATGTCCAGCCTGGTTGATATGTGCTCCTCCCCTATTCTATTATTTGTCCATGTGTAAAGCCCTTTTTTTGGTTTGAAATCCAATAAATCCCATTGTTGAATCAAGTTTTCCACTAAGGGAAGAAAGCGATCCCTGATTCTGGTTCCTCCTCTTTTTTCCTCTGGGTCGAGGATTAGATTGAAGTCTCCCACAATAATTATATTCCTGAGGGAGTATGCTTTCAGAAAATTAGTCAGAGTTTGCCAACATTTTTCCTTTTCTGCATAGAGGACAGGTACATAGAGATTAAAGAGAGCAAAGTTTATCTTACTTGAGAGGTGTCAAAGTTTGGTGTAAATCCAATGATGCATCTGAAAGGAGCTCTCAAGCTGAAACATGTTAGACTCCCAGAGAGTGGCTATCCTGCCCCATGTACCTCTAGCACTTATCACTTTTCCAACTTTTGTTTTCCATTGGACTTTGTTGAGTTCTAGAAGGGCTTCGCCTTCTATTTTAGTCTCTTTGAGCATGAGGATCTCAAGGAGTTTTGATTTCAATAGGCTCTTGACTACTTCAACTTTTGATGGATTCCCCAGTCCTTTGCAATTAGATTAATCACATTATTTACTAGCAAGGGTTGGGGCAACACCTTCCTTGGGAGGTTTGTCTAGTATTTATGCCGATAGACATCTCTATAGTGGCTTGGCTGTCTTGCAATTTTTGTCTCTCTGATTCTTCTTCTCTGACCTCTCTGTAAGTTTTCCTCCCCACTCTTTTCGAGGGCCTCTTAGTTGTATCATCTTCCGAGGATCTCGATATCTCTGGGGTCATCTTCCTTATCGGATCTGCATAGGTTGGGGAGCTAGAGGAACCTTTTGGGATTTTGATTTGGAGAGGGATTGTTTCCTCTTGCATTTTGTTTTCTTCTATGTTGTTAGCCTATTGTTCAACCTCTTTATCTGCTAGATCTTGGAGTTTTTCTGGTTTGTTGAGTATTTCAAAGGGATTTATGGGTATGTATGCTCTTGGGACTAAGCTTCCTTCTGCTTGGGCTTAGAGAGGAGCACCCCTCCCAATGGACAAGGCTTTCCCTTTGTGCCTGTTGCTCTGCTTAGTTGTTCCTAGTTTCTTAACCTGAGTCCATTGATCTCCTTTCTCCTTCTCAGCTCCATCGTTTGATTTCTTTTTACAGTTCTTGGAAAATGCCCATAACCATGGCAATTTCAGCATTTAAATGGGAGTTGCTCATAGTCTAGAACTAGTATGTGTGTCCAGTCAACCACCGTGAGTTTAATAGCTTCAGGGAGACCTTCCTCCAGGTCTACTTCTACGCAAATTCTTGCACAGGAGTACTGATCTCTTCTTTCTACTCGATCGATGTATTGACCAAGTTTGTTGCTTATGGTTTCTAAGGATTTAGGGTTCCAGTAGTGTAGAGGTAGATGGGGCAAGCGCACCCAAACCAGAACAGCCGAGGGCACATCTTGAGTCAGATCGAAGTATGCCGTCCATTGATTCAGATACAGGCCCTGAGGCCCCATGAAATACGGGTCATTTCTGAGTATGAGGTTCCTGTCTTCTGTTGCTTCAAATATGAATACAAAGAAGCCTTTGCCGACAAAATGCCTTTTTATTCCTTCCTTCACCAGAAATCGGCAGTTCCTTTGCACCCAAGCATCTACAACTTTAGGCGAGGGCCATAAGCTTGTGAATTGTCCAATAGGCTCTCGTTCTGCTAGGTTAAATAACGCTTTGCAAGGTTCTTCAGTCGACAAAGCAACTGTGGGGATGGATTCCATTTTTTTTACAAACTTGTGCTGGTTTTCAGTTGCTGGCTGTTTATTGCATGCTGCAACTAGATCCCGGAATACTGCTAGCCCAGGTGGAAAGGGTGGATCCATTTCGCATCCCCTTCTTGGGGCCATGGCTCTGGAGTTGCGCGCAATCTCATGGTTAACTGTGGCTCCTCACGCACTCCCCGGGTTTCCTCCTACTGACCTCGGAGGCTGCACTAGACTCCCGCTGTTTGGTTCCTCGCACGCAGAGCCCTCCTCTGCCCTGTCTCCTCTCTCCACTCACTCCTACAAGTTCTGAATTATTTAAGTTTATTTTAATGTGATATGCATATTAAGAAATTTTCCTACAAAAAAATGTTTGTAATTTTATTAATAAAACAAAAATACAATATAACAAATTGAATTGAATCAATTCAATTTATTATTTTCATGACTTATTTAAATGAGTCAACATTGTGCTTTATTATAATAATTATTTGATTTAATGATTCATTTTATACGATATAATATCCCTCCCATATTTAAATGTTTACCCTCATTTACAACCACTACAACATTTTCCCACATTAGTTTGTAGAGTGCCTCTTAGCACAATTAGTGGTTATTGCATACAAGTATATTACCAAGGTTGAAAAGATTACATCCATTAGGATTCCATTTCCACTATAATTCAATCTACTAAAATGAGGTAGGGTGCAAGTTCTAGTTAATTTTTAGAAAATAGGTTTCCCTCAAATTTGGGGCTTAACACAAGTTTAGCATGTTCTATAGCATATTCAAATAATAAAAAACCACTTTTAAATCCTAAGTTGAGTTACAATATCAAGAGCCTTTAATTATCTTGATAGTGTATATATAAAATAGCATATAAGTGTCAAAGAAGTAAAAAAAACATAATGTAAACTTTGATTGAAGATATAAGGACTATCCAAGTCATATTTCATGATTATGTATTGTTAACTTGATAAAACAAGGACTTAAAACAAATGAGATCTAAGAGATTAAAATATTTTTCTCTTTGAAAACTATTTATTATAAAAAGAAAGCAATTGGTTGGACCATTATATCCAATGTAAAAATAAAAAAGGAACCACAACTTACACATTTCACTCTTTTTTAATGTTCTTGGTAATGTTTCTTGAAAAGACTCCATTATTTCCAAGGGTAGTAGGTGTGGGGGGATTGTTCTTTATCCCGAGGGGCATTAGAAAACAACTTTTTCTTTGAATATAGGTAGTTCCACAAATAATAAAGATAATGTGTATGCCCTCCTCCAAGGTATTCTTTCAATAAGTGAAGATAGAAAAAAGACCAATTTTAGAGTAAGGATAAAAAAGCGAGGCTTGCAAATTTCAGAAGGTCTTTTTTCAATGTTTTGAGATATACAATCAATAGGTTGACTCTCTAGGTAACAAAGAAACCAAGCTCAACATAGGATTTCTTCGAAAAATGAGGACATGCTGTACCAAGCCATACATTGATCCTTGTGTGCTAATGGTTATGGAGACGCTTTGCAACATTACCAATTAACATATATCACAACCTCCACCATCGTGCCAATTTCAGCAAGGTATTGAGATATGAAAGGAATTTCCCACAAACTTTGTACATGCCATAATTAACTTTCAAATGACATAATGAATAGGCATAGGTGGGATAATAGAGTATTGCACATACGAGTTAAGGAACATTGCATAGTGAAGGATTGATTTAGTTTGGAATTTATTCCTACTAAGGACCTCCCTCTATTTAAGGTTTATATATTAGAGCCTCCATACAATGAAAAAGAACTCAATGGAAATTCAATGTCTTATCTCTCTGCTCTAGCAATTCAATATTTTTATGGTGTCTAGACTTACAATTATTATGAATTTTTGGTTACTTCTTAGTGATTTTTATTTTGGAGATCTTGGTTTTGGTTTCCTCGTACCATGGATTATTGTCATCCTATTCCCCCTGTTAATTGTGAGTGGTGTTTTCCACATTGGTTTGGACACACTTTCCCTTTGGAAGTTGGGTCGTCTCTGGTTTCCCATACTTTTGGCATTTCACAATGTTTATCTATCAAATATACCTAATATTTTGATTAGGATACACATCGTGGTTTGTCATTGTGTGGATTCCATCCCTAATAGACTATAAAGAAGCTCAATTATTTCACAGGATACTCAAAATGCAAAAGGGATCCACCAATAGCAACAAACTTCACTTTTTTTAGTGACCACAAAATCCACAAAAATGAGCACCAATGTACCTCCCAAAATGTGATGATAATGAATAATTTAGTTCAAAAATAACAACAAATTGATGTTTCGGAGGTATAATTCTTTATGTTGAGGAATATCATCAACAACCTCAATAAAGAATCTCTACTGCCTCCAAATAATTTGTCATTGAAATTAGCCAAAAGTTCTCAAGAAGGAAGACATTGTCTGTCAAATGGAAAATATGGATCTAGACAACATGTGATACTCATATCTACAACATTGGAAAGGATAAAGCCAACAACCATAGGGTTTTCAATAGTCTTTATGTTTAGTAAATTAATAAGAATTTTAGACATCTTTTTAAGAATTTGTATATGCAAGAAACTTTGGAATGATATAATTGCAGATGTATGTTAAATCTATGTTATTAACATATTTTGCCTGCCTAACTTACAAGAGAAATAATTGTAGCTATCCCTTTGCACTTGTTGTTCAACTTCACTGCAACCTTTTATAAAATAAATTATCCTCATTTGAATTACTACAAATTAAATAAATAAATAAAATTTAATTACTCTTAAATTGAAAATGCAATTGAGCTAACAACTTGTTGGCCCTCAATTTTGGTCATCTTTGCCTATCCTAAATCCATTTATTTACCACCATATTCCATCCTATTTCACCTATATATGCCTAATTTTAGTCCTATTTTTCATATTCAGGTAACTAAATTAAGTTTTTCAATTTTTGGAAATTTTTGTAAAAATTGGGTTTTAAGAGTAAATTTGGACTACATTAAAAATTCCTGTAATAGCTCCATGGAAGTCATATGTGTAGGACGCTTGGGAGATATATGAGTGAATATTTGGAAATATTAGGAACCAAAAATTAATAAACACCTATTGGTTCAGTCAAACTGAGCAAAAACATGCCCAGTCAACGCTGGTCAAACCTGACATGTCATTCAGGAATTCCTAGTAAAAAGGAGCAGATTTATTATTTTGTGGGATTTTTCCTAATTTTGTGAACCAAACTTGATGAGTTCGACCTGTATGGATGGATTAGGATTTATGGGGATGTTAGAGACATTATACCAAAGTTTGTTTATGATTTTCTTATTTAAACAGAGTTTATGGACCATTCAAAGGGGGGTAGTGTAATTTTTGTATTAAGATTATTAGAAACTTTTGAGATAATTTGAATAATCATTTCTACTATTCTATTTGATGTTCATGTTGTGGATGCTTTATTAAGTTAGTTGTAGCTGAAGAGTTATTCAGGTGTACAAGGCAAGGTTGGAGGGCCCCCATATCAAGCTAAGTACACTTTGGTTAAATTTTGTATAAATTAGCATAGTTTTGATTCAATATTTCTTGTTTCAGTTTTATGATTTAGTTACTTAGCTGTGTTATGATTTATGTATGATTTTTGGATGATTTTGGTTTAAAATATAATTTGCATACGAAAGGACAACCAATGATTTAAGTTAAATGATCTTTCTATCAAATTATGAATCACAACTAAAAATCATCCTTTTGCATTTCTTGAATTGTTTCTTGAATTCCAGTTTATGATTTGATGCAATGGTAATGTTGCTAGAGTAGAACTATGAGGAAGGGAAACCAGGACCTCCTAAGTTAGGAGCCTCTTCTCTTGCTTTCTACACATCACAAACTACTGCTCTTTATTTTTTCTTCTTGAGGACAATACTGTGGGGAAGGACAACTAGGACCTCCTAAGTTAGGAGCCTCTTCCTTCGCTTACTGCATCTTGAATCAGAGACTTTTCAGTTTCTTTAAAATTAGAACTTATTTGTAATATGCATTTCCCTTAACCTTTGACCCTTGCCTTCTGAAATTGGCTTTACCTGAAATCCATATACTTTGGACGTGCTTCCAAGTCTACAAACCCGGATTGACAAGTAAAACACCTGCATTAGTTTACTTAGTAAATTGACCTGACACACCTATGGAAATATGGGCAACATAATTCTTCATGTTGATTATGTAGTGCCTATAAGTATTGAACATGAAATACCTATGTCCACAACATAACTCTTAGCATTGAAATTGTAGTAACAAAGAATTTCTTGAAGAAGACTTTGAGACCAAGCCTTTCCTCTTAAGGAGTTGTTTTTTTTTTATGAATAATAACACTAGATTTACAAATCCATCACCACCAATTTAACATGACAATATTAAAAATTTAAATACATCTTGAAAAGGGGTTTTCAACGCACCTATGACTAATTATGTAGCTTTTGTTGAGAAAATAAATTTTATGTCAAACCGTAGAAAAGAAAATAACACAAGAAAGTGCAAATTTTAAGCTACATCATCTATGAAGAAACCATTTAAACATAATATTAGTAAGGAAAAATATCATATAGATATGTCCACTACAAAGAATGGTTTAAGGTTAACAAGGTTATTGAATACTTCTAGGATATTTCTAGTTGCTACATTATAAGTGCCTCTAAAAACCTCTTCCAATTTAATCCAAAAAGAAGAGGCCATAGTTTAAATGAGTGCGAATAAAAAATATTTTTCTAAGTATTTCTTATAGCTTATATTTAATAGATTCAAGTGGAAACTATTTGATGTTCAACAATGGACACATAAAAGGCATTAATAAAAACTATATGTAACATGGGAAAATCCATGAACGACAAAGTAAAAGTACCACATAAATTACACTTAGCAACAATTTTACATGCTTTAAAGATGTGGAGACATTCCCTAATTAAAAAGGTTTTGAATTAAGAATCGATTATGACAAATTGAAATACTTATTCTATCAAACTTGATGAGATGTTAGACATAGTGATAATAGTTCTTAAGAAAATAGAACTTTAATAGTAAAAATATAGAACTATATAACAATAGTGGCAATAATTCTTAAGAAAATAGAACTTTAACAATAAAAATATAGAACTATATAACAATAGTGGCAATAATTCTTGAGAAAATAGAACTTTAACAATAAAAATAGATAATTATAAGCCTCTTCTATCTCCCCAAACATAAATAGATTAAATATAATTTTTAAAAATTATGAATATTTTATTATTTTATACTAATGAGAAATATATCTTTCATTTTATTATATTGTTTCAACAAACAAAATAAATATAACTTTGATCAAATCAAAACTATTGATACCTCGAATAATATTATAATAAAGTCATTTTTGATATGGTAATCATTTAGCATGAATTGTACATAGATGTGCTTGAATGTCATTTCAGTGATCTTATCTTCTTCTTCTTTTTTTTTTTTTTTTTTTTGTAAGGCTAATTCTATTAAGAAAACAAAAAATATAATTACATGGAGGCCCCGCCTCAACCGTTGTTGCTAGGGTTCATCATGAAAATCTAAACTGCCCCAGATTGGGGAAACTAGTTTGACATTGCAAAAAGAGCAAACATATATCCCGAGACTGTCACCAAAGGAAACCCATACATAAGACTTGGATCCATGTTTTGAAGCAAAACCCAAAAAAAGATGCAACATAGCGCCACCGGACTCGACAACAGAACTACAAACCCTCTGATCAGACAAACAAACAACAAAACAACAAATGACTAGAACAACCCGTCAGCAGCTGAAGGCTGAGCTGGCCGTGGGTGGCAACGGATGCCACGTGGCGTCATTTGTTGTCATCCTCGTTAGGTGTCTCCTCGACAATGAGGCAGGCATACTGGTACCAATCTTCATCCTTCTCCGCCACATCGCCTTGCGCTGCACCACCTGGAGGCTCCCTTGCATGCTGGGGGCCGCTCGAACTGCCGGCGAACTCCATCATTATTGCAGCTCCTGCAAAGCTGCCACCAGCTCGCTGAATGTCACCTGCGTGAACTTCTCCACCATGCAGTCTGCTATGGCTTGCACCCCCGCCATCATCCTTTGACTTTTTCTCAGAACCCCTACACATTTCCGGATTTCTTACCTCCTGAGAGTGCTCTTCAAAATTCCTCGCTTGGTCATTGTTCTGATCATCTTCTTCAGAGAAAACGATAGTCACATTGGCAGTTATGATGGGTCTATTCAGGGTACTATGGAACCTGAATTGGGTTGAATGAGGGACAAAGCTTGGACACAGTGGAGAAATTGCAGTTTGGAGCCTAACATCCCTGTGCGCAGCCATTGAGGTTGACCCTTGGCCCCGCCCACTGCGCGTATGGGGATAGTGACTATGCGGCGACCTGGGGGAAGGTGAATTCTCATGGTGATGAGGGGGATAGGCATGAGCTGAGCTCTGCGCTACCTAAGGGCAAGCGCTGCCTCCTTGAGTTCCTCCTCTGTGACTCCTCATGCAGTGACAGACCATACCACTAAGGTTGGAGTGCTAATCAGTTGGAAAAGCAGACGGGAGGGAGAACGAGTTGTGGATACAGGGCTCCTGAGAAGGATTTAAAGGGTAGTGCCTGGAGTGGGAGTACTGGTGCCCATTTTTGAGGTCAATACAACAGAGGAGCCAACATCGTCTCCCTGTGGCAGTTTTGCTACAAGAAATTCCAGCCTGAGGCGAACAGAAGCTAAGGAACGGAGGATGAATAGAGGGTTCGAGAGGCGCCATTTGAATACCATCTGCTTCCAGATCTTGGCCTGAGGGGCCATTTATTGCAGCTTTCACGCTGGCCAGGTTTCATCTAAGATGAGCCTGGAGCAGAGCGCAACCCACCGCTTGGCAAGTCTTAGCACCAACAATCGGAAGGGTGGCCATTAATGATCTTGGTTTTCACCCGCATCCGGGTAAAAGGTAGTGGGCTTGGCCCGATTTAGACTAACTACTCGCACAACGAGCTACGACCTTGCTTGGGATCGAACACAAGAGCGATCCTTCATGATGAGGCCGACTTTACCACTACGCCACCTCCACGACCTTGTGATTTCAGTGATTATTACAATCACTGCAATATTATAATTTTATCCTCAAAAAAATTCTAATATAAATTAAGTGAAATTTGCATTAACATTAAAATCAATGTACAAGGTTCCTTGATGGGGGTGGATACACATGAGACAAATGAGTTCGGGGTGCTTAACACCCCCACTGAATTTGTAGACAATTAAAGAGGGGGGTGGCATGGCCTGCCACCTAATGCATGAAGTGTGTGACTTCAATTTTAAGGAACACAAGGATTTCCATTGGATAGTTATCTTGTAGCTTATATGCAACGAAGTGCGCTTTTATACCTGTTGAAGCCCCGAAAATCGGGTCGACAACAAGGGGGATACCCACCCGGTCCGGACCTTGGTTGGCAGCTCCTTATCCGTTTGGTATAGCGGGTCCAACTGGGGATAACGGGACCAGTTTCCTGATCTGGGTGTGTGTGTGTGTGTGTAGAGTTGAATAATGTTGGTCTAAGAGTACTTTAAAGCTAATCTAATTCAGATTCTTAAACTAACTCTATGCTATTGTAGTATAATGAGAAACAACACATCTAATCTACGCTAACCCGGGATGTATATCTTCTATTATGCGATCTAAAGAGATTTCAAACAACAAATGGTAATAAAGATCATTCAGCTATCATAAGAAAAGAAATCATTCAAGATAAACCACTTTTCATAAGAAGTTAGGCAAAACAGTTGTGAACAACATATCGCATAATAAGCCATTCATATGTCAGACATAAACAATATGACTCCACCGTACAGAAGTGCCAAATGGTAACCCATACATTCATGCAATGACATATAAACAACTAAAACTATAAATCACTTAAAGAACATAAGCAGGAATAGTCAAGAGATAAAAGTACCATT
>APFE031279870.1:748-18128 GCA_000404065.3 Pinus taeda | reverse complement strand
TTAGTTTTATACCTTAACTCTGCCTTGGTGCACATTGATAAGCCCTTAGGGCTTATTGATGTACTTCTCTATTAGTCCTTCAGAACCTTTGCAAAGGTCTGTGATCGTTCTTCGCATAACCCTAATAAGCGATCTCGACACTTACACGCCTCTATAACTACCTTGTTGTATAGTTCCCCGAATTATCTTAAGTTTTTGCCAATTCTATCATGCAATTAAGATTATCTTTGCGTAAACATATAGATTCACGCATCAATTTAGTAATAAAACATAAACACAGTGCTTAACATAACATAATGGCATGCAATTGACAAAAGTAAAATACACAGTAATTTCAGAATAGTCTTCTTTGTTGATGACCCATATTCTCAGTGTAGACTATGACTACCCTGCACACACTGCTGCAGGGGTTCGTGCACTCAACTGCGGAATTCTACCCTAGGCCTCTGTGCACTCAGCTGTACAGCCTCTTTCCTATGCTAAGACTCTCGCTCTTAGCTCTTTACAGACTCATCAATGACTCTATCTCCATCAACTCTACTTAACTTACTTAGACTCCTCTAAGACCTCCTTTCTATACAATCCCATGGTCCGTGGACCAAGGGCAGATCTCATCAAGCTGACACAACCTATCTAAACTAAGGGCGGAAACCATTTTTGACTCTTGATATATTCGTGCTCCGCGATCACAAAATGCAGAGACTTTACATTTATTTATACAAAATTTGGGTTTTTTGCCCCAAGAATTGGGTTTCTAACCCCAAAATTAACCCTAGGTGACTCGTTCCCAACATATGTATTTCCCACGGGGCAATAGAATAGATGGTGATGGGGTGTACTATTAATTCACTCAGTGATGTGAAGGTCACCGGTTTGAAACTCTATGGGAAACAATATAGTCATGTTAAGGGCTAGTGTGGCCCAATTTGGGTGCGATCCCTGGGTGATTTTGATGGCTTAAATGCCCCTGGGTCGCCGTTTCTCAAGCCAAAGGTTAAGCATGTATTCATCTTTGGAGAACATAGACAAATTGACAAAAAAAACAAAAAAAAACATATCAATATATATATTATTGCCATTCCCTACTCACTGCTTAAAATTTTGGGTGAAACTTCTAACCATATGAGATATTTCTATCCCCATTCCCAACACCCCAACATTCCAGAAACTCACACAACATAGAATATCCTTTTGTAATTGTGTTTATAAAATTATTGCCAAGTTATTAACAATGAGATTGAATGAGGCCTTTTCACAGGTAATCTCTCCTAAACAATTTGGATTCCTAGTTGGAAAGCAAATCCATGAAGCCACAGAATTTACTCAAAAAGGCCCAAGAAAAATCAATCCAGAAAGATGACAAAATTGGTTATCAAGTTGGACCTTTTCAAAGCATATAATAGGACAAACAAGTTATATGTCAGTATGATGTTAATACATATGAGGCTCAGTTATCTGGCGGTCAAGTGAATTATGAGATGTGTCACAACTACAAAAGTGAATTATGAGATGTGTCCTAACTACAGAAGTGAATTATGATATGTGTCATGACTGCCTCTTTTGTTATGCTCATCAATGGAGCAGCATATGCATTCTTCACACCTCCAAGGTGTGTAAAACAGGGTTGTCCACTCTCACCCCTTTTATTTTTGTTGGTCAAGGAAGGGCTTTGTCGATCAATTTTGGAAGTAAAACCCTTGGTATTCTTAAAAGGGGTCAAAGTAAAACAAATTGTGCTTCCAAGTCATTTATTGTTTGTCGATGATATAATATTGTTCTCCGATGGTTTAAAGAGGGAAGCTAGAAAATTCAAAAATTTCTCAATCTCTTTTGTGTGGTTATGGCTATGGCGATGAATGTACAAAGGTCATACATTAGTTTCAATGGTTTGAACCAATGTTGCAAACATCACAATGTTCAAATTTTTTCACTGAAACGATAATATCACCCACAAATATTATGATATTTTCATCCCCAAAAATATCACAGTACAACAACAAAAAAATATCACTCACGTGTAGAGGTGTAGAAATGTGCCTTTTTTAACGTTTTTCGTCATTTTATATTTATTTTTTTGCAATATTTTTCCAATTCTCCCAATATTTTCCTTTCCAAACCCTCGATGATATTTTCACCAACAAAATGTTTTCAACACTAGTTTGAATGTGAACTTGAAAGAACTCTTTAAGGCATTGTTTCCTTTTAGGCTTTGACTTACAAAAGAGATTAAAATACCTAGGTTTCATTCTCAAGAGAAATGGATACAGAAAAGGTGACTAGGGATGGTTGTTGAGAAAAATAGAAAAATGATTCATTTCTTGTGTAACAAATGGTTCTCAAGATGTGCAGGTTAACCCTTGACAAGGTTGTCCTAGAAGCCATCCCCATATATTGGCATTCTCTAGCTTGAATCCCAAAGGGAGTGCTTAAAAGAATTAGAAAACTCTGTTGCAATTTGTTATGAAGTGGTAAAGGTGAAGATGGTGGGATTCCTTAGGCCAGTTGGTAGTGGGTAGCTCTTCACCAAAACAAGGAAGATGAGGTTTGAAGCAAATACAAATATTTGGAAAGGCCCTTGTTGCAAAACATCCTTGGAATCTCGTTACAAAGGAAAGCCTTTAGAAATCTATTAATTATTAAGATTCAAGAATTATGTAGCCCCTGCTTCTTTATTGGACTAGGTATGGACCCCTTAAAAAAGTATTAAGCATGTTTCAAATCACTAGAAAGCCATGGCAGTAACCTTTCCTATTGCTGGAAACTCCTTTACATGGAAAAATAGCAATGAGATGAATGTAAAGATTGCCTTAAATCCAATTACAGGATGTGGTGAACAAATTATTCTGGGACCTAACCTGATAAACCATTTTTCACGAGAAAAAAAGGAAGTATTTTTTTACTTTACATCAAATTGTGTATACCAATGTTACAAATGTTTGGCAGTGTGGTTGGGAATCAACATAATCTATCGATTTGGGTGGAGAATGGAAGAATTCAGAGGATTCCTTGATGTGGGCTAAAAATAATGTTACACATATGTACACTATAAAGTTGGGATATATATCATTAATGGATATTTTTGATTAAGAAGATATGTGATGGTGGAATAAAATACAAAAAATAAAGACACCTAAGAAACAAGAATCTTCTTATGGCTCACAATCAGAGATAAGGTTCCCACATGGGAAGGCTTGCAAAAAACGAGGAAGATAGGGACCCAACATGGGAAGGCTTGCAAAAAAGAGGAAGATAGGGACCCAACATGAGGAATGTGGAAACAATTACTCGTTTAGTTATTCATTGTCCATATGCTTAATATCTGTAGAAAGATATCGAAAAAATAATTGGAATGGACCATGCTTGAAGAGGTACTTCGATGGAAGAATGCCTTAGATCTCGGTTTCAAAAATAGGAGTTAAATGTTTTTAGGGCAATTCTATGTCCTGCTAAACTGGGTATTTGGCTGGTATGTGATGCCTGGATCTTTGAAGGAAAAAAAATTCAAAACTTCCAAGGTTTACAATAAGTTCTATGGCATTTTTCATGAATGCAAAACATCTTCAAAGATAAGACAACCATGGTAGGCGGGAGACAGTTTCAGTGAGATGAAAATTGCAATATTATATCCCCGTGGTATACAACCGGACAACCTCAGGCTTGATAGATCGAAGTGAACAACTCCATTTGTTCCTCTATATTTAGTAGGTTCTCAAGTCTAGTAATGCAATAACTATGGCGGATAAGTGGGTCGACGAATCATAACTTTCTCCCTCTTTCTGTGACCTCGGCGAACAACTATGTGTGGCTTGGGAGAATAAAAAGGAGGTTTTCTTCAGAGAAGCTTTAGAGATATGTTGAAAAGAAACAGTGCCCCTACTATTGATCGACGAAGGCTGGAGAATCGAGGGATTTTCCTTCGTAACGTGCTTGCGGAGAATCGAGGGCTTTTCCTTTGTAACGTGCCTGCGGAGAATCGACTTTAGGTGTGCTCAGAGAAGAAAAGGTTCATAAGATCCATACACCGTCGATTGTCATTGATGAAAAACAACTAAATATCATGAACAAAAGTTATCTCTGCAAAAGCTAAGAACCATCTTATTTTTGTTGCCTGAGAAATGCCACTCTGCAACTCTCAACTCTATAATTTGTCATTGATGAAAAACAACTAAATATCATGAACAAAAGTTATCTCTGCAAAAGCTAAGAACCATCTTATTTTTGTTGCCTGAGAAATGCCACTCTGCAACTCTCAACTCTATAATTTGTCATTGATGAAAAACAACTAAATATCATGAACAAAAGTTATCTCTACAAAAGCTAAGAACCATCTTATTTTTGTTGCCTGAGAAATGCCACTCTGCAACTCTCAACTCTATAATTTGTCATTGATGAAAAACAACTAAATATCATGAACAAAAGTTATCTCTGCAAAAGCTAAGAACCATCTTATTTTTGTTGCCTGAGAAATGCCACTCTGCAACTCTCAACTCTATAATTTGTCATTGATGAAAAACAACTAAATATCATGAACAAAAGTTATCTCTACAAAAGCTAAGAACCATCTTATTTTTGTTGCCTGAGAAATGCCACTCTGCAACTCTCAACTCTATAATTTGTCATTGATGAAAAACAACTAAATATCATGAACAAAAGTTATCTCTGCAAAAGCTAAGAACCATCTTATTTTTGTTGCCTGAGAAATGCCACTCTGCAACTCTCAACTCTATAATTTGTCATTGATGAAAAACAACTAAATATCATGAACAAAAGTTATCTCTACAAAAGCTAAGAACCATCTTATTTTTGTTGCCTGAGAAATGCCACTCTGCAACTCTCAACTCTATAATTTGTCATTGATGAAAAACAACTAAATATCATGAACAAAAGTTATCTCTGCAAAAGCTAAGAACCATCTTATTTTTGTTGCCTGAGAAATGCCACTCTGCAACTCTCAACTCTATAGTTTCTGGCCTGATGTTTTGCAGCGCTACTCTCCGAGTCTTTTCATAGTGAAAAGGGGGCTGAATTCGAATTCCATGGCAGAGACTCTTCATATGGTTGGCTGGATGCCGGGGTTCTCTGTGAGTTCTCTTGATGATCAGTGAACTAGAGGAGGAGGAGCCTCGATCACAATCGCACTGTCTTCCATTTTCGGAAGGCAAATTATTGGGGACCATAGGAAGGGATCGAAGGAGCAGTGGTCTTCTTGTTGACTGATGTTTCCAAAGAAATCTTGGGACGTTGTAATGGGCCTCAGCCATCAAATTTGAAGAGTTTATTAAATTCCCGCCTCCCTTCCATAATGAAAATATTAAAAAGAATAAAATGTATTTCAATTGACAAATGTATGTTAGTTAACTTCACATTTCATTTTGAGAACGAAAAAACCAATCATGCAATCATGTCATGTTTGTGTTAATAAAAGACTATTACATATATATTTATATATCATAATTTTCAGAAACGAAGACCGCGCTCTAATTTTATTTATAGCTCTACTGGTTCACTGACATAGCAAGTAAAACTTCATAATATTTAATGTCAAATAAAACTATAAAGAACCCTTGGGGTTCGAATAAATATATTCCACGTTTTGTTATAAAAATACAAAAACGAGGTATTGGATTAATACCCTTTATTTTTTCTATTACAACTTATGAAAGAAAAAAAATGGAACATACCTTGGTGCCATGCCATCAATAGATTGAAGATCCGACGACGGTGGGATTGTATACCAAGTACTATTGGTAAAACCCACCCTTATTCACAACTCAACTCTTTGCAATCTATAAATGAAAAATGAATAATAAATCCTCCTCTTTAATCCTGGAACAGTAAATGAATGAGGGCTTGGCTTTTTCAAAATTGCTGAAATTTTCACTCGTTTCGGCCTTTTGAAAAATGAAAAGATCATCCTTGTCTTGAAAAATGAACAAATCATCCTTAGTCGTGGAACATAAATGAATTAACGCTTATATTTTTCAAAAATTCTGAAATTTTCCCTACCTAAAAAATAATAGATACAATTTTAGTTGTATTTGAGCAACTAACTACTCTTATTCATATATATTTTTTGGGTTTATGTTCCAAAACATTTTTGGGTTTATGTTCAAAATTCTACAACTAAATGAATTAGCGCTTAGATTTTTCAAAAATGATGAAATTTTCCCTCGTCAAAAACAATAGATACAATTTTAGTATTTGAGCAACTAACTACTCTTATTCATATGTATATTTTCGGGTTTATGTTTCAAAACATTTTTTGGTTTATGTTCAAAAACATTTATCACATAGTGGTATTTATCATAATAAAAATTATTATCTAATTTTAGGTTAGGGTTTATAGGTAATGATTTTGTTATTAAAGTTTACCAGGGGGAATTTGAAATATCTCAAAGGAAACAAGTGTTTTTAACTTGGTTGTACTTAAAACATTTATGTATTCTTGCATATTAGGTGGGTGCAAGCGAAAGAGAGTATATAGTAAGTGGATTTAATAGTTAAAAACACACAAGTGTTAGTTTCTTAAAAGTCATAGGAAAAATTTTAAAGGGGTAGGGTATGTATCTTTCCCTATGTTAAATAAATAAATTTAAATTGTTGTGTGAATGGGGTTGTAAGACCCTTTGTTTTCATCTTGAGAAAATGGAGTTATCTCCTAGTCACTTGCATATTTTAGGTTGTCATAAGCAAACTAGGTTCTTTGCCTTTAAGATGTGAACATTTCATTTTAAGCAATGTGATAATACAATTTCAGCGAGGCATTAATAGATGGAACGTGCATGCACATTTGGGATGCTAATGTTATGTTACACTTGAGGCAAGAGTGCACGTCTAAGAAGACTCTAACAAGGGTTGAAGAGGTGGAATAGTTGTGAAGCAAACTTAAGACATTTGACGAGTTGCATGAAGGTAACTTGGCACTGGTACTAAGTGAACATTCATTTATCAATGTTGATACCCTCTCCTTGGCACAACCATTTTGCAAGATGAAGAATAAATGTGAAATACATTTGTGACCCACTAAATAAGTTGGGAAGGTTGTTGCAACATATATAGATGGTTGTGTCGTGTTTCAAAAGGAGGTGTTGGAACTTAGAAGGTGACCATTGGAGTAGATTTTTCATGGAGTGCCAAGGAAGTGCAAAGATCTTATAAGGAGAAAATTATACAAATCCAACAAATTGGCCATATTGGGTTAGGATATTACTATTTTGGGATATCCAAAGTTGAAGGTGCATTTTATGGTAGTGTAGTCTAAGAACTTGGGTGCATGCCATATGTTAATGGTATCTTGGACTTTTGGAGTGTGTTAGTGGAGTTAGTGCATTGTGTTTAATGAGCACTAGCTAGAATGTGTTCTTTGAAGGAAAAAAGCCCACAAGTTAGAGATGACTTAACCATTTGGCAACGTATGATGTGTTATGCCCTAGCTTGGAGGAGAAAATCATAAACATCTTAGAGTGTGATGGGTTGTGAAATCGACTTAGGTCCACTTACGTGGGTTGAGGTGTAAAGGTACCCCATGAGTTGAGGAAAATAATTACAGTGCTTACCTATATAAAGTGTTTATGATATAATATTAATGATTTTTGTTAGAGAATGAAAGAGGAAAATAATAAAGGAGAGGTGTTGAGATTTGTTGTAAATTAATCAAAAGGAAGTGAAAATGTCTCTTTTTAGGAGGATTGTTCAAGTTGTCTCTTCAAATAGGACTAAATTTTAGTTGGGTCTACGGAGTTGGCCTCAAAAGAACTAAATGGGTACTCTAGAAATCTAAGACCTAACATATCTAAGATAGTCCATTAGATAAATTCATCTTGGGCAAAGGTTGCAAAGGCTAAGGTGCAAATATCCCCTTTTTAATGTGGGTTTTAAACCTTCCATTTGAGAATGCTAAAAATAAGGTCACAATCTTGAAAGGAGGTCATTGATTTTACCAAAACTCAATGCCAATGCTTAATCCATGGTGTGATTCTTTCTATTTGGGTTTGGCCTTAAACGATGAGATATATCTTTGGGTCAATTTATTAGTGTGTCATTTCATTTATGTGTTGAGAAGATCTTAAGGGCTAATATAGGGGATAAAATGGTTATTTTCAATACCCCTCCCTTGAAACCCTGTAAGAAGATGGTGTGCCCCATTTTGTTGTATAATATTCAACCATGAGCTATCTTGTGAGGATTTCGTTGGAGGGTATGCAAAGGAAGTGGAAAAAATCAAAACTTCATGTTGAGTCAAAGGAGGAGTATGTCTTATAGGTGTCTCTAGAGGTCTTAATAAAGGTGAAGGGGAATGAATTTTACCTCCTATTGCAATGCCTTATATTACACCATTAAAGGTGCTAGAGGGCATTGAATTTAAGGATCATAGGTGAAAGTTCACAAAGATCTTAAAAATTAGAAGGTAGGTGTGATTTAGCATAGGATTGATTCTTAAATAGTTGACTTTTTAGGTGATATTTCCTAACATTTGTTTCCATGGAACCCCAATGGACAGTTCATAGCATTTTGGTTGTGCTTGTGACATCTACGAAATTTGAATGGGATGCCCTCGTAGTCTAAAGCCTTAAGAGAAGTGATACATTGATGTTGGAGTTTCATTTAACCCCATAACTTGCTTATGGTATCCAAATTTACCAATACCCTCGCCACCTTCATCTCCATATAGTATTTGAAAGTGAGGTCGACCTCCAATAATTTCCCCCATCTTGTTTCCAATTTCCTTGAGGGTTTTCCTCTACCATAATTGTAATTTTAGTCCCAAAAGTTGAACCTATATAGTGACATTGTCTAGTCTCTCCTGAGTGGGATAAAAAAGAAGGCTTCAATACTTAAGCATGAAGGGGGTGGAGTTGGTACTCCAAAACCTTATTCAAACCCAATGAACCTCTTCAGACTTGTTTACAAATAAAATGGTCCAACATCTTTCAAGTATCATGTTAAGGCGTGTTAGGGAGTGCCATGAAAACACAAGGGATAACTAGTTCAAAATGCATGGAAATGAATGAGTAAGAGTGTGTGGTAGGGAGTGACAGCGAGTCCTAGGTGTGTTAAGGAGGGAGTGACAAGATTATATTTTGGGCAGTGCCAAGTCATGTTAGAGTGCTAGGGCATGCCAGGGACTGCTAAGATGTGCTAGGGAGAGCCAAAGCATGCTAAGGAATGTAGGGAATGCTAACACGTGCCACATAGTACCAAGGGATTGTTAGACATTCTAGGTGCTATGGCATGTCAAGAAGTAAGCTATGTTTCTTAGTTGTTTTATGGCCACGGTTGTATGTGAGCCTTGACTTGGTAAATTGTTAAGTGGGATGAGCTGAGATTGGACATGAGTATCCTAAGATGAGTTATAGGTAGTTCTTAAGTGAACAAGGCAAATTCTAGTTACATAATCGTAACTTGGTCAAGGTGTTATAGTCGAGGCAAGACTTGGTTGGGTTACCAAGTCCCAAAAAAGGTAAGGGTAGTTGTGAGGGCATGATAGATAATGAGTGTCAAGGAATACCAAGGAATGAAAAGGTGTGCTAACACATGTCATAAAATGTCAATGCATGTTGAGGAGTGATAGGAAGTGTAAGGGCATCATAAGGGAGAATTAGGTCAAAATGCATGGAAATGAGCGAATAAGAGTGTGTGCCAATGAGTGTTAGAAAATTCTAGGTGTACCAAGGAAAAAGTATGTTAGGAGAAGTTCAGAATAGAAATTGCAGAAGGCAAGACTATGGTTGCAATAAGGGGCTGGAAAAAACAATTTCAAACAAAGGGATACTTTGGGTTGGGCACAACATTGTTTTGCAAATGACTTGGTTGGATACCCAAGCCACAAAAAAAGTAAGGCTATCTATGAGGGAATTATAGCTACAGGGTGCCAAGGTGTGCCATAGAATGCTAGGAAGTAATAACACATGCTAGGAAGTTCCAAGGTATGTTAGGAATGCCAAGACAAGCCGAGTGTTAAGGCATGCTAAGATGTGCCAGGTGCCAAGGTGTGGTGCCAATGCATGCTAATGAGTGTTAGGGCCAAGTGCCAGGGAAACACAATGGAGATAGTTTCAAATGCATGTAAATCAATGAATATGAGTGCATAATAGGGAGTGTCAGCGATATCCAGGTGTTCTAAGGAGGGAGTGACAAGGTATGATAGGCAGTACCATGGTATGCTAGAGTGTTAGGGAAGCATGCCAAGATGTTCCAAGTGCCAAAGTGTGCCAATGCTTGATTAGGAGTGTTAGTGAGTGATAGGTAAACACAAGGGAGCACTAGGTCAAAATGCATGGAAATGAATGAATAAGAGTGTGTCAGAGGGAGTGTCAACAAGTTCTAGGTGTGCTAAGGAGGGAGTGACATGGTATGTTAGTCAATGTTAATGCATGCTAGAGTGTCAGGGCAACATGTATCTAAGATCATCAATGAAAGTAACATAATATAGATGAAATCCAAGTGATTTAGACATGGGACCACATACATTAGAGTGGATGAGATCTAGAACCTCTTAAGCTCTAGATGTATTATGTGCAAATGGTTTCTTTGCATTGTTTCCTAGGGAACAACCTTTGCATACTCCTTCATGGTCTTCTTTGAGATTTTGTATCCCATCTATAATGGAATTTAGAGTTGGCAAGATATTTTAATGAAGATGGCCCAATCTTCTATGCCAAAGTTCACACAAAATTATCTCAATGTGTACAAGTTCTTGAGTTAGAGGAGACGAGAGTCTATAGAGTCTTCCTTCATGAAATCCAATGGTTCTAGCTTTTTCAATGCTTGAATATTTAGCCAAAACCACTAATTTAACATATATAAAAGCAAATCTGTATCCATTTTATTCTAATGATGAAATATAAATAAGATTTTTTCACAAAATTGGAACATATAGAATGCTGTTGAGATGAATGTTACCTCCTCCTTCTAGCTCAATTAATGTAAATCCAATGCCTTTTACCAGATAGCTCTTGTTGTCTCTAAGCTCCACAGAGTATGATGAATTCCCTTTGGATAGGTTTTTGAGTGTCTTGTAATATCCAATCATGTGCCTTGAAGCTCTACTATCTATCACCTATATACTTTCATCTTGAAATGTTCCGGTGAGGGCTGAGAAAAATCCTTCATTATTTGAATATTTGAGATCTTTGCTATTCCATATTGCCTTGAAACTTTTCTCGATGAGACTTTCTAATGATGAAAACTTATTTTCAATCCTCTTCATAATAGAGTTTACCTTCTTCATTCCCTGTGCAAACCATAAATCTGAAACCATGTTGAAGAATCTAAGGTAAGATAACATTAATGATTCTTCTCACTATGATAACTGCTTGTGATATATTTTTACTTAGTAGGATTAACTTCTTCGTATTATTATTATAGTGTGTTCTTCAATCATAAAACAACTACCAAAACAAGAAGATCAACAAGATACAAGTACACAAGATGTAGGCTCTAAGCCAGGGCAAAACCTCTCCTCTTGAGAGGAAAACCCTTCAATCTCTTCTTATAGATTCTTTATTAATGAATACCAAGACTGTTGACCAACACTGAAGCCCTTCTAAGACCAATATCAACTTCTCAATAATGTGCTTGCTTTTTTGCTTTTTCGGGCTTGGAAGATCAACTTCTTCGATCTCTAGTCATAGATTTTTGGCACTTATTGTAGATCTGTAACTTCCCCTCCCCCCCCTCCTCCCCTCGACAGTAGCTGCTACTTCACACGTGTGGACAAGAACTGCTCTAATTTGCCTCCAACTACCTTGCTTGACCTAATTTGACTTCTAGATCTAGAAGGGGATTTTTTTGGCCCTTATTTCATCCCTTTTTCATCAGATTAAACCCTCACAAGGAAACTCTAGCCAGATTGCAAAAACCCTAGAAAAAATACACAAGATTTTAGCCTTCTTCTTCGCTTGTGTGGAGAGAAAGAGAGAGAGAGAGACCCAAAAAAATTCTTCTTCTTTTTCCTTATTCGCTATCCTTTTCTGCTTCTTCCTTCACTTGAGAGAGAGAGGAATGATTGTCTCCAAATGAGGTCGAATTGCCTCCTATGTATAGGCCTCCCAAATGTACAAATTCCAACTTCTAGGCCAACTTGATCTTGGAAGGCTCAGTAAAATACAAAAATAAGTGTTCTCCTCAATGCTTGAGTAGTTCTGGATACTTCTGTATAAAATTCTCATCCTCCCATGTGGAATCTTCAGCGGATAAGTTCTTCCACTTGATAAGATACTCCGAAATTGATCGATTTTATAGCTGTCGAGTTCTTATTTCTGTGACTGCTTCTGGTTCCAATATAATTTTTCCTTCCTCGTCAAGTTCTGGCAATATAGTTTGTACTCGGAGCTTGTCACCTATAACCTTCTTTAAACATGAAACATGGAAAACTGGGTGCAATCGAGAAGTTGCAGGAAGCTCCAATTTGTATGCCATAGTACCAATCTTTTGCAACGCCTTGTACATACCATAATACTTTGGTGATAATTTATTATCCTTCTTAGCTTGCTTGAGGGACATTTGCTTATATGGTTGTAGCCGTAGGAATACCCAATCACCTACATCAAAACTTCTTACGCTGCGATGTTGATCTGACTGTTGTTTCATTCTATTTTGTGCCAACATGAGGTTATTCTTTAAGAGTTGGAGGACTTGTTGTTGATGTTCGATGTGATGTTCCACTGCTTGAACCTTAGAATTTTCTCTTAAATATGAGGTGATTGATGGTGGTTGGTATCCATAAAGTGCCATAAATGGGGTCATTTTTGTTGCTGTATGGAAGGAAGTGTTATACCACCATTCAGCCAGAGGCAACCATTTGACCCATTGTGTCTGTTTATCAGATACAAAGCAACGAAGAAATCCTTCCAAACATTTGTTTACTATCTCAGTTTGCCCATCAGATTGAGGATGATAAGATGAGCTATGAGCTAACTGAGTACCAAGACAAGAAAATAATTCTGTCCAAAAATTTCCAGTGAAAAAGGGATCTCTGTCACTTACAATAATCTTTGGGTTTCCATGTAGCTTTTGAATTGTTTCCATAAATGCAGTAGAAACTGAACTGGCTTTAAATGGATGTGATAATGCACAAAAGAGTGCACACTTGGTAAGTCTATCAACTACCACCATGATGACACTCTTTCCCTCAGACTTGGGTAAACCTGTGATAAAATCCATTGAAACCTCCTCCCAACATTGGCTTGGAATGGATAAGGTTGTAATAGACCTCGGGTCTTAATTGTTTCAACTTTATTTTGTTGGCAAACCAAACATTCCGCCACAAACTTTTGATTATCTGATTTAAGGCCCTCCCAAAAAAATTCCTTCTTAACCCTGTGGTAAGTTTTTAAAAATCCCGAGTGCCCTCCTAAGGGAGAAGTGTGCAATTCCATAAGAATCTTTTGTTTTAGCTGGGAATTCTTACAGGGGTATAAGCGATCTTTGTACCATAACGAATCATTTTGCCAGCTAAATGTATCAGACGTATTGGAATCTTGTTGTTAACTTTCGAATAAGTTCCCACACTTCTTCGTCATTATTCCATTCCTCCTTGCTTCATTTATCCAATCTGGTTGGATAATAGAAATGGCACACAACAATGCTTCCACATCCTCATCCTTTCTTGAGAGTGCATCTGCCACCACATTTTGCTTCCCTTTTTTGTAGATGATTTCAAAGTCA
The DNA here is from genome assembly GCA_000404065.3 of Pinus taeda. Classification (NCBI taxonomy): domain Eukaryota; kingdom Viridiplantae; phylum Streptophyta; class Pinopsida; order Pinales; family Pinaceae; genus Pinus; species Pinus taeda. The sequence goes on along the minus strand of APFE031279870.1, from coordinate 4,460 downwards.
TAACCCAACATCTTTGTGACCCACTTTTGTTGCTCTTCAGAGGATAATCTTTGTTCTAAAAAGTATTTAAGGCTATCATGATCCGTTTTTACCTTGAAGTGTCTTCCCATTAGATAGGGTCGCCATTTCTTAAGTGCATGGGGTATTGCCAACATTTCCTTCTCATAAATAGCTTTGCTTAAAAAATTTCCCTTGATTGGATGACTTTCAAAAGCAATGGGTCTTTCATCTTGCATTAGAACAACACCAATTCCATTTCCTGAAGCATCACATTCCACAATCAAGGTTTTTGTGAAGTCCAGTGTAGCTAAGACCAGTGCTTGGCACATTGCCTTTTTAAGATGTTCAAAGGCCTTTGTTGCTTCCAGAGTCCATGAAAATGCATATTTCTTCAATAATGTTGTTAGAGGTGCTGCTATTATTCCATAATTCTTAACAAACTTGCAATAATACCTTGTCAACCCGAGAAATCCTCGTAGATGCTTTATGGATGTGGGGATTTTCCATTCCTTAATGTATTTAATTTTGCTAGGGTCTACCTTAACTCCTTCATGAGATACAATATGACCCAGATATTCCACCTCTTGGACTCCAAACAAGCATTTGGATATTTTTCCATATAATTGTTTCTCCTCCAATAGTTGTAGCACCTTGTCAACATGTTCAACATGATCCTTCCAAGACATGTTGTAGGTTAGTATATCATCAAAAAATACTAACACAAATTTTCTAAGGAATGGTTTGAAAATTGAATTCATCAACCCTTGAAATGTTGAAGGTGCATTGGTAAGCCCAAAAGGCATGACCAAAAATTCATAATGACCCTCATGAGTTCTAAATTCTGTTTTTGGAATGTCTTCAGTATTCATTCTGATTTGATGATATTTTGAACGAAGATCCAACTTCGTGAAGTAAATTGATCCATGCAATTCATCTAGTAATTCATCAATGACAAGAATGGGAAAATTATCCTTAATAGTGAGCTTGTTGAGCTCCCTATAATCTGGACACATGCACCATGATCCGTCCTTCCTGTGCACCAATACTACTGGAGCAGACAAAGAACTTTGACTCGGTTCAATTATACTAGCCTTTAGCATTTCTACAACCATACGTTCAATTTCACTCTTTTGGACATAGGGATATCTGTACAACCTCATGTTTGGAGGAACACTTCCTGGAATTAGATGAATAGCATGATCATGATCACGTACAGGTGGGGGAGCTTTGGGAGTCTCAAATCCCTTGGAATGATTATCCAGGACTTTTTGGAGATTTGGATAAATAGATGATTCTGATGTGGAAACATCTAGTGAACATAATTGTGGAATTACATCTCTTTTTTCCTTTTTTAGAAGCTTTCTCATACCATTAGAGCTGATTATCTTTCTTGGTTTCCTTGCAATAACCCTTAATTCAACTTCCTTTCCTTCCATAGAAAATTTTATGAAAAGTTCTTGAAAATTAAAAGCTATTGTACCCAAGGATTGTAGCCATTGGACTCCTAGTACAACATCGTCACCTCCCATTGGAATGGAAAGAATTGGGCTAGTCAATACATATTCTCCCATGGATAGCTTAACATTATGGCATTTTCCAGAGCAATTTATTCTTCTTCCATTTGCAATCATCACTTGACACTCTGGTGCTGGATATAGGAAGCAATTAAATTCTTTTGCTAACTTACAATGAATAAAATTGTCGGTACTTCTTGAATCAATCAATAGTATTACCTTTTTCTTCTTGATTTGTCCTTCTATCTTGATGGTTTGAGGAGTGGTAATTCTCGCCAATGCATTACAAGATATCGTCGGATTCATTTGTTCTTCATCTAGGCTTTGTTCCTGGAGTATATCCTCTTCTTTTGATCTTTCTTGCTCCTTTTCTTCTTCCTCTTCACAACACAATCTATGTAGACTAATTTCTTCTCAGCACACTTATGACCTTTAGTGTATTTGCTATCACAACTGTAACAAAGCCCTTTTTGCTCTTTTTTCTTCCAATTGTTGTGGTGTCAACCTTATAGGTTGTGGAAGACTAGGGGCAACAACACTTCCATCTTTATAGTTGTGAGTGGCATGCTTCCTGGTTGCCATAATTTTGCTTTCCAATTTTCTTGCTAACCTGAATGCCTTCTCTAATGAATCGGTTTCCGAAAGGCGAACATCATGTTGGATATTATCCTTTAAAGACCCTATGAACACATCAATCCTATGCTCCTCTGGAATATCTTTTACCCTTATGTTCAATTTTTGGAACTCCTCAATGTGCTCCATTATTGAACCCTTTTGTTTGAGACTTATCAATTGACTAAAAATAGTGTTGCTTTTTGTATCCTCATAATGTGCCATCAATTCTTCCGTAAAAATTGACCAAGTGATAAATTATTTACGAGAGCAAAGCCATTGATACCATACAAACTGATTTGGTTCCAAATATAAAGTTGCAATACTACCTTTTGTGTGTTTTGCACATTATTGAGATCGAAAAATTGCTCCATCTGTAATATCCATGTTGCGGGATCCTTGCCATCAAACTTCCTCATATCGATTTTTGGAATATGATGGGTCTTCGATCTCACATTAGAGTCTATGGAATCATGATTAACATTTCTTTGTTCTCATCATGAGTTTCCTTTACTACTCTTTCACCCTTAGTGACCATTTCTTGTAGCAACTTATTCATATTTATCTTCAATTCGTCCATGTCTGTCTTCAAATCTGTCTTCAAATCTGTCTTCCAATCATCCATCTTAGCTTCCACGCCCTTTATCTTAGATTCCATGCCATTTATCTTAGCTGTTGTTAGCGTTTGTGAGGCTGACATTCTTTGCACTTGGTCTTGTAATTTTGATATATCATGTAGCATTTCTTCCTCTTCTTCATGAGTCATGCTAGAGCTTTTAGGTTCCTTACTAGGTGTTTGCGTTTTCTTTCCTCAGGGCATCAGTTACCGATAATAAAGCTCTACTAGCCCTTTGAATTCCTTCAAAATAAATTTTCAAACCAATCTTAAGCAAAAATTTAAAAAAATCTACACACCTTTTTTTTCTTTTTAGGAGCTCAATATTGCCTCTGATGTATCTCTGTACTTTCAGAACATCTAGTTCTGAAGTTTCGACCTGTGGTAGCCCTCTGTGTCCTCTTTCCAATGCCACCAGTCTGACCCCAATTGGATTCTCCAATGACGAGTTATGCCAAATCTCCCACATTGACCTGATTATAGACCTTTTCAAAAGAGAAAACTTGTATGAAGTGCCACGTGTCAATATTTGGACCTCTGGCTCTAAAAAATATCTATAAGAAACTACAGTCTATCCTCTCTCTATACCCTTTTGTAAAATTTACATCCGATGCACAAAGAGAAAGTTATGATGATTTTCCCTAGGTCACCTATTTGGAATGTAATTCAGGAGTCTGCAAAAGACCAACTTCCTCAGAACATATCTCCACAAATATAGTGCAAAAATCTCTAAAATTTGGACTCGAGCTGCAGCGTGATGTTTTCTGAAATGGGTTTTTTTTTTTTACTTTTGAAACATCACAGAAAAACGTTATAACGAAAATTGCACGATGACCTATTTGGAGTAGTGAAACCCTAGAACTTGGCTTTGATACCAAATGTTATGAAACCACCTCAAGAAAATATAGAAAAGATAGATCAACGCCTTAAAATTCAGCCTCTTCGAGGGGGAAACCTCCTTTACATTACA
>APFE031279849.1:132721-155663 GCA_000404065.3 Pinus taeda | reverse complement strand
TCTACTAATATAATAATAAATATTGGAAATAATAATATTAATTAGAATAATAATAAGGTAATAAGGTCCTTGGGTCAATATTAGACGTTAATTGGTTTTAGCTGTTGGAATCTCTGATCGGACTATTTAAAGTGTTGGACTAGATCTGTCTCCTCAATTTGTCTTAGCTAATGTGAAACGCCTGGGCAAATGTCTTACCTAATGTGATTTACGCCGAAATATTCTTAGAACTATGATGGATCACAGAAGCCTCAATTCTACTAATAATAATATATTACATATATAAAATAACCATGAAAACAGTGATATTGATATCGACAATTATAAAATTCATTATAAAATTCTATACGTGCCTATTATAATTCGCAATCGGTTTGAGTAAAAATACATTGAATTTTAATTAATTTGAAAATTTTTAAAAACTACTTGCAAAATTGAACATTAATTTTTTTGGAAAATAAAATTAATTTTAAAATTTAAAAATAAAAAATATTTTTTTTATAGAAATTATTGATTTGATTAAATTTATTATAAAATTAGAATTTTTTAATTTAACCAAATTCAAAATTCATAAAATTTAAAATTTATTAATTAAAATCAAAAATTAGTTTTTCCAAACAGCGACGGTCCAAATTTAAATAGTTATCCCAAAAAACAATGTGATCAATAAATGATGATACCATCATGTATGTACTGTATAAAGCAATAAATTTTATTAACCAAAACAAATATATTCCAACAATAGTAAAATGAGTATTTCTTATTTATTGCTAATTAAATGTCATGCACAAAAAAATTAAAATGGTAAACAATTATCTATCCTTAAATTTTAAAATTCTAATTTAAATTTCAAAATTCTAATTTAAAAAAAATTACAAAATTATTAAACATATAGAACAAATTTTTTTAGAAATAATTATTAATGGTTGATTTGAAAAATAAATTTATGAAATTTAACCATGTTTTTTTCCACCATAATTTTGAAAATTTAATTAATAATAATCATTATATTTTTCATTTAGTATTAAATAATTATTTAATGTAATTAGAGTGAAACTAATGATCTTTATTTAGATAATCTTATAAATTAAAGATGGAATAAAATGTGTACACTAACATTTCAATAAACTTTTAACTTTTTGTCTTTTTTCCACTGGAAAAATCCGTAAAGTTTTCATTAATATGAAAAGATTACATATGTAGATGCTGTAAGCATATGCCATGATCGCTGTGGATACTTTTAACTTTTTGTCTTATTCAAATGTATTTTATTATTAGATTTAGGATTTTGTTCATTTAACTTAACTATAGTGAAACTAATAATCATTATTTAGATAATGCTATAAGCTAACCATTGAATAAAATGTAGACAAACACATCTCAATAAACTCTTAAATTTTATACAAACAATGAAGTTAGGGCTAATGATTAATCCTAAATTTCCACGTACCTATATTTATTTTGTTCCGAAGTTATCTAATCTATTAATTACTTAGCTGTATAGTATTTAAATATGTTTCATTATTAAGTTTATAGATTTATTGAAGTAATCAATAATTATTATCTATTATTAAATTTATTGTTATCTAAACGGCAACTTTACATTTTACACTTTTTAGTTTTAATGTATTTAAAATTACCAATAATCAAAGTTGAAATGCTTAATTAATTTTAATTTACAATAATAATATATTATTACTTTTTAGGAGTGGTCTATAATGCGACTTTTTGGAGATTCCGGTGACGGAATCCGGCAGAAGAAATGAGGTTAAATCTTGATTTTTAGCAGTTAAAATGGTTTTTTAACTGCATATTTGGATTCAGCGCCCTGGAAAACCCCTGGGAGCCATTGATTGTGCAGAAACTAGCTATCAAACTTGGGATTCCAATGAATTGCTGCCGGATTTTGACCGGAAAAATCTGCCGGAAAGACTTTCAAAAAGTCTCGTTATAGACTACTGCTTACTTTTTATATATATAAAATAACCTTGAGAACGGTGAAAACCATAGTGATAGCAAGCGCCATAGAAATCATTATTTTTTATTTTAATGTCACTTCAAAATTTGTACAGACGTTGTTGTAATTAATGATCACGCAGTCATTGATGCCACTGTCAGATTTTGTCACCTCATATAGTTTGGGTGAGTTTGGCCTTATTCATCATGTCAAACGCATGTTTTCCTTTGGCGATGCGTTTGGTTTTGCGGGGCGCACCATTTTAAGATTAGTGGACCATTTTCATGAACATTGGTTCTTATTTATTTAAAGTGTAGAGTGGTGTAGAAGAGAAATCAAAGTGAGGGAAGGATGTGTTAGTGGAAAATAATTAATTTTATTTTGTATTAATGGAAAAATAGTTATACAAGTTGTAATGTGTCTTTTTAGTTTAGGATTTGTTTCTAGAATTTAGGAGTTTGGTTGCAACTTCCTATTGTACTTAATGATGTAATCTTTCGTTTATGAATAATAGAGTGAATGGAGAGAGTTCTTCTTGTTTGAGTGGAGTCTCTAGGTGCAGTACTCACCTGTGAGCTGTAACTCTTTCTTCTTCAATTCAAGTCTGATTTTTATCTTCGTATCAGAGCATAGAGTAGAGAAAACCTAGATTTTTCTTTTTCATTATGGATGTATCCTTGTACATAACTGTAGTGGCGGTGGAAGATTCATAGGATCAGGTGGACTGCGGTAACACCTGTAGCACAAGTCTCAGATGACTGATCATCTCTGAGCGCAAGAAAGCGTTGGCGCGGGTTTGACGAGAACAGTCGCGCCATTTTTGAGCAGAACAAAGAGTTGGTGCAGGTTTGTAAGGAACAATTGCGCCACCTGGTGTGGTTTTGAGAGGGATAGTCGCGCCAACGCACCATAAATGCTATTGGCACGAAAAATCAAGCCTTTCTGGCACGGGTTTTTCGCTGTTGATAAGCGCCAGCCTCTTTCTCGTTGGAAAATCTATAAATTTTTCTTTTTTTTTGCAGATCGGCCTTGCCCGGTGGTGGCACTTTGAAGCTTCAGATCTGCTCGGTGGCAACAGATCGGATCTGCCCGGTGGTGGCGCATTGGAATTCCTGATTTGTTCGGTGGCAGCAGATCGGATTTGGCCGTTGGTGGTGCATTGGAGTTCCTGATCTGTTCGGTGGCAGCAAATCGGACTTGCCTGGTGGTGGCGCATTAGAGTTCCTGATCTGTTCGGTGGCAACAGATTGGATTTTCCCGCTGGTGGTTCATTGAAGGTACAATCTTTTTCAGCAAAACAGAGGTTCGAATCTGGTATGTGGTAAATTTTTTTTTTTAGTGTGTCCTAAAAGTGTTCAGTTGGATATAATTATTCATTAGAGGATCAGAAATTTTATCAGTCCAATATGAATAACAATATAGAATCATACTTTCACGAGTCTGGCAAACTCGATGGATCGAATTTCAGCAACTGGAAATTCAAAATGCAGACTTTACTTGAAAGCGCAAATGCGTGGTCGATTTTTATAGGAAATGAGCTAAGACCAGGATCAGTTGCACAAGAGAAAGATTGGGATAAAAGGGATACAAAAGTGAAGGTCATATTGAATATGTCTGTCAAGGACAATGTTATCCTACATATTAGAGACTGTAAATCGACCACTGACATTTCGACAACGTTCAAAAACCTATACCAGACGCAGAATACAAACCGTGTCGTGTCACTCAAAGGCAAGCTATTTGCATTGAAGATGGAGGAGAATGAGTCCGTTGTTGGATTCATTGCTAGAGTTAAAGATCTGAAGGACAGATTGGGAGATATCGGAGAGAAAGTTTCCGATTCAGATCTGGTCATGATCACATTGAACGGAATGACTGATGAATACCAGGTGTTCATCTCAGGGCTGTCAGCAAGGGAGAAATCCCCTGCGTTTGAAGAGCTGACAGGGATTCTGCTATAGGAATAAGAGAGACGACAAAATTTGAAATCAAAGAGCAATGACCTTGCTCTGATGGAAAAAAGGAGACAGTATAGAGGGAAGCAGCATCAACACCCGCAGGAGCAGCAACAAAAAGGAGCCAACACATTTCAGAAGAGACTGTTTAAAGGTATGTCTGCTAATAATTTTCCCATCAAAAAATGTTTTTACTGTGGAAAACCTGGTCACCAGATTAAAGATTGTTATAAGAGGCAGGCAGACGAAGGAAGAAACAAACAGAGAAAAAATAAGAGTTACTTTGTTGAGGAAGAAGAAGACCATAGCCACGAACTTTGACTATTTATAATCGATTGTGCTCTTTCAGCTTCAAAAGCAGATGAGGACGACGTATGGTATGTCGATTCAGGCACATCCTCACATATGACTGGTAAGAAGGAATGGTTTGAATTTCTTGAAGAAATTTCATGGGGGTCGAAATCTATTTAGGAGATAACAGTGGATATGAGATCAAAGGATATGGTGACATTCCTGTAAAGTTACCTAGTGGTGACATTAGACATCTTAAAAATGTATTGTATGTTCCAGGAACTAAGAAAAATTTGGTTTTTGTCTGAATGATTACTGATCAAGACATGCAAGTTCAATTCTTTAAGACTAACTATGTCATTAAGGATAGCTAGATGGAAACAGTTGCAATAGGAGTGCGCGTGGGGAACCTATATAGACTAGATGTGAAGAGTATGGCACAACAAACAACGGTTGCAGCTGGATCGATAGTTAAATATCTCTGGCATCAGAGATTCGACCATCTTAATCTGCAAGACCTCATCTTACTTCAGAGAAAATGTATGGTTGATGAACTCCCTATTCTCCATAATGTTAAGCTAGATTGTGATGGATGTGCATTAGGGAAAATGCATAGAGAAGAGTTCCCTTTACATGTCAATAGAAAGGAAAGAGATTTTTTAGAACTAGTGCATACAGACATCTCCGAACCTATGCAAACTAGGTCATTAGGTGGAGCATATTACTTTCTTTTATTTACATATGATTGCACTAGATTTTCATGGATATACTTTCTGAGTAAAAAGAGTCAAGCCTTTTAGTGTTTTAAAGAGTTTAAATCCATGGTGGAAAAAAAAACAGGAAAAATGATAAAAATTCTCCGCTCAGATCAAGGGGGAGAATACAGGATGGGAGAGTTCATGAATTTCTGCAAGTAGCATGGGATTGTGCAACAGTTTACAGTGCCCCACACTCCACAACATAATGGAGTGATAGAATGTAATAAGAGAACTCTTGTGGAGTGCACAAGGAGCATGCTTCAAGGTAAGGGTGTATTAAATGGTCTTTGGGCAGAAGCTATTAACACTGCTATGTATTTAAAGAATAGGAGTCCTACTAGATGTTTAGGCTTGAAAACCCCTTTTGAAGCATTGTTTGGGTTCAAGCCAGCAATAAGTCTCTTAAGAATATTTGGGTCAAAAGCTTATGCTCATATACCTAAAGAAGATAGGAAGAAGTTAGATCCCAAAGCCGTGAAATGTATATTTGTTGGATATGGCACTGAGTTCAAGGCATATAAGTTATATAATCCTATGACTCACAAGGTTTTTGCAGGCAGAGATGTCATATTTCATGAACAGGTTGAAGAAGGAAAGGAGGATTCTAACAGTGATTACCACATTACATTGCTAATAGAATAAAACAGTGAGGAAGATGAAGAGCGGGAGGAGAAACAAGAAGAAGTAACAAATAATGTAATCAATGATGATGCAATCCCAGAAAACGTTGAAATAGACAGAGTTGAGGTAAGTCCCCTACCAAGGAGATCACGTAGGAAGACTCGTTTATCTTCTAGACTGAAAGACTATGCATTAATGTCCGAGATAGTATACATTGTAGAACCTGCAAATTATGAGGAAATAATTAAATCTGATCCATGGAGGGTTGCAATGTATGAGGAAATAGAATCAATAAATAGAAACCATACTTGGGATCTGGTTGAATTGCCTGAAGGTAAAACCCCCATAGGATGTAAATGGCTGTATAAACCAAAAATAAATGCAGATGGGAGTATAGAGAAACTTAAAGCTAGACTGGTAGCAAAGGGTTACTAACAACAAGAGGGAATAGATTTCGATGATAGCTTTGCTCCTGTAGCCAAACTAAACACCATTAGAATGCTAATTTCCTCAGCAACAAAACACAAATGGCAGCTACACCACCTAGATGTTAAATCTGCATTTCTGAATGGTGACTTGAAAGAAGAAATTTATTTAGTACAGCCTGAAGGTTTTGTGAAAAAGGGATAGGAACATCTTGTGTGTAAATTGAAAAAGACACTTTATGGTTTAAAACAGGCACCCAGGTCATGGTATGAGAAAATTGATTCAGTTATTGTACAGCATGGCTTTCATAGGAGCTTGAAGGATCCAAATTTGTATACTAAGTTTAATAAACAGAGGCAAATTATTTTGATTTCTTTATATGTAGATGATATGATCATAGCAGGGAATGCTAGCAATCTGACCAAAGAAATCAAACAGCAAATGTCACAAGTGTTTGAGCTGAAAGATCTCAGAAACCATCATTATTGCTTGGGATTGGAGGTATGGAAGAATTCTAGACAAACTTTTCTTATTCAAGGGAAGTATGCTAGAAACTTGCTGGAAAGGTTCAGAATGGAGCAGTGCAGATCAGCAGCAACACCATTACAGCAAAATTTAAAGCTGAGGAGTGACGATGGTACTAAAGAGGTGTATGCCACTATGTACAGACAGCTAGTTGGCAGTTTGATATATCTGACTACAACTAGACCAGATTTGGCATATTCAGTTAGTGTGTTGAGCCAGTTCATGTCAAAACCACTCGAAAATCACTGGGTTGCAGCAAAAAGTGTGTTGAGGTATCTTAGTGGTACTAGTAATTATGGCATTTTGTACACTGACACTTCTGATGTTATTTTAGCAGGTTTTTTAGATTCCAATTGGGTAGGTAACTTGGATGATCGAATATCTATCACAAGTTATGCATTGAGCATTGGATCCGTGGTCATAGCATGGAGCAACAAAAAGCAGAGCGCTGTAGCTCTATCTTCATGTGAAGCTGAGTACCAAGCATTGTGTGCAGCCACATGTGAAGCTATCTGGTTGAGAAGACTTCTTAATGATGCAGGAGAAGAGCAGAAAGAATCGACTATTATCAAAACTGACAACGAGAGTACCATCAAGTTTGCATACAATCCAGTTTTTCATAAAAATGCCAAGCACAATACTCAATTTCATTTTGTTCGAGAGAAACTACAGTCAAAAGAAATATGTGTTGAATATTGTAAAAATTGTGATAACATCGCTGATATTTTTACTAAGCCTCTTGGGCGTGTAAAGTTTGAATTGTTTAGAGAGATGTTAGGAGTTCAGGATAATCCTTTCTCCATTAATTGGGGGAGTTGAAAATAATTAATATTATTTTGTATTAATGGAGAAATGGTTACACAAGTTGTAACGTGTCTCCTTAGTTTAGGATTTGTTCCTAGAATTTAGGAGTTTGGTTGCAACTTCCTATTGTAGTTAACGATGTAATCTTTCATTCATGAATACTAGAGTAAACGGAGAGAGTTCTTTTTGTTCCAGTGCAGTCTAACAACAGACTAATTGTTAAAATTTTGAATGATTTTGGTGACCATTCAAATAGTCGTTAATTTTGTTTGGCTTGAAAATTTTTCACTTGCATTTTATGGTTTTGTATTGAATTTCAGTGCGAATTCAAATGAGAACTTGATAATTATAATTAGTTGTATCATGGCTACTAAAGACAACCGGAATAATTAGTTGTATCATGGGTACTACAGCCAACCGGAATGGGTAGGGTTGAAAGAAATAGATTCTAGCGAGGTTCATGTTATCTCCCACTCATCTATGGATCGAGCTCATAGCATGCGTTATTCGACCCACGGAACATGACCGAAAGACAATTGCTGGGAAAAGAGTGATACTCATTGTACTCTTTTAGAAATCATTACCACTATTACAACTGAAATGGAATGCAAGTGAATCCCGCTCAGAGGGAAAGTTTTATCAAGTTTGTACACCGAATTGCTAATGTTGCTAGGGCTCTTGTTTGACAAGATCTCTTAAGTCCATTGAGCTTCCATTGGGAAAGTTGTTGCTGGTCCGATCTATTTTTGAAACCTTCAACGAATTCGATTTTAAGGCTGTTGTCAAAACCACAAGACCTCATAATTAAAGATAGCAGGGTGGGAATAAATATTCAAAGTTTTCCTGACATGAAATATGTGACAATATTCAAAGTTGTTTTATGTGTAAAGGCGGTTGTCAAAACCACAGGACCTGATAATTAAAAATAGCAGGGTGGGAATAAATATTCTCTGGGAGTTTTCGTGACATTAAATATGTGACAATATTCAAAATTGTTTTAGGTGTAAATCATATTTTGAAACATTGAAACCTCTCATTAAGAATGATTTTAGGCCATTTCTCACCATTCTCTAATAGGTTTTTCATCCTTGTATTTTTTTATTGCTGTATAAGATACAATGCAAACATTGAATCGTACAGAAAAATTCTTTATTTTTTATTACGTCCGCAAAATACAATGCAAACCGGGAATGTTTTCCAATATAATACCGATATAAAGCTTATTCTAGTATGCAAACCGGGAACATTTTCCAATATAATACCTATATAAAACTTATTCTAGTCTGATTCACATATAAATGTTAGGATTTACAAAGAATATTTTCTAAATTTGGTTTCTTTGCAACGAAAATATTGTAAAATAATGTATCAAAATAATAATTTTATTACCAAACATAACCGAAAAAAGAAGGACGACATCACTTTGTTTCTATATCATATTGATTTTACGTTGAGCTAAAATTAATTTGGTTATATAATAAGTAAATTGATGTACCATGGAGTTACCATTCACAGTTTAAGGAGTTATAATATTGGATAATTCAAACTATCTGTTCATAATATGTCATGTGATGATAATTTTTTTACTATGAGATGTTTCTCGTATAAATCCTAGAAATTGCATATTGTATCATATAGGTTTGGGTTATTAGCGTCTGAAATACATAGATTTGATTTGATTTCGAAAGCTATTTAAAAGGAGCTTATTGCAAACTACTTTTGTATAATTATATCTTTGTATAATACGAGCTTATTGCAAATTACTTTTGTACGAGTATATTTTTGGGTAACTTTGGAGTGGTTTCTTAAAGAGGTTCTTTTTAAGGAAATTGTTACTTTTAGTTGTTTTGTTACTATTGAGAAGCTTATTGCATATTATTTTTATATAAGTATATGGTTGAATAATATATAGAGTTCACTTTGGAGTGGTTGCTTAAAATAGTTATCGTTATTAAAAATGTTATTTTTAAGGGTTTTGTTACAAGCTTATACATAAAAAAGATTAATAAAAGTTGAATATTGAATCATATAACTCGGTTTTAACAGTGAAAGATTTGTAAAAAAGAGTTCATTACAAATTATTTTTATGTAAGCATATTTTTTCAGAGTATGTTTTGCAGAAAACATTGAGTGTATTTTAGGTTGTTGCAAATTTATAAAAGAAAATAATAATAAGAAAACAAGATTCTTATATTTTTATAATTTGGCCAGTTATTAAAAATACTTATCCTATCAAAAAAATCAATTTTAATTTATATTTAACCCCAAAATGTTAACTAATCATTATAATTTTTTACAATTACCAAATTAATTTATCCTAATTAAATACCCATATAACATCTAAAAATAATAGAATAATTCAACACTTAAATGAAAGCTACTAACTAGATTAAAACTAGGCTAAATAAACACTAATATACTAAATTATATATAGTTTATTTTAAATCAAATAATAATATTTTCACTAGCATTTATAGTAGAGTAAATAACAATAATTTATTAATATTTATAATAAATCATAAAAGTAGTAGGCAAATTTATATTTTGAAATTTTATCACTTCTATGATCCCTATGTCATGCTGTTGCCATTTTAGTAGACGCTGCAGGCCTGGATTGTCGTTCTCATCTTGCCGTTGAAAGCGGGGTAGCTAGACCAACGTCCATCATAGCACATGCGAATGTCGATATTGTTGATATAATCAACTTTGCTGTCAACGCCAAATTTATAGTATCGCTTTACTAAGCCTATGTATATCGCTTTCCTTTCCAATAGTAATATGCCAATGAAAAGTTATGATACACGCAAAATGGCGAAACCAATTTCTGAGAACCTCTATGTACTATGTTGGTAGTGAAATAACATTAATCATTAGAAATCCAATGGAAAACATGTATCATACAGGTGAATGTGATTTCGAACATTAAATTTATATAAATATTCTCACTCTCTCATATGACTAAACTACATTTGAAGGGATGGAGAGGGCATTTAAACATAATTTATTGACACCCATGTTTTAGGTTTTAACATGTTTTTGCATTATTATTAGTGTACTAAGCCTTCAATTTTAAGTCGGTCGTCAAAACGAAATGCTAAAGTTTTGATTTTAAACCACCACTCTTAAAAAAATGCCCTGCAAAATTAAATAATAAAATGATAAATGGGATGTTAAATATAAAGATTTAGACGCATGTTATTATTGAATATATAAGCATGTTATTATTTAATATATAAGAATTTAAGTTTTAGGTGTAGAGGCGCTTGAGAAATTTTGACTATTTGAAGAAAATATATCAAAAATTTATTTATTTCACCACCTATGGTTTTGCATACCATCCTGCTATCCAAGGCCACACATGTTCGTTTGCATACCCTTGGGCATTCGAGCCCATACCATCGTTAGTTCGCATACCTGTTCGTTTGCATACTCTGGCCCCCTTTGCCACTACGAGATGACCGAATGAGTCCATGTTAGCCCACCGACGCGTTGACAAGAGGTTTCCAATTTGTGTTACCGAAGAGACTTCGTCCTCTGCTCGATTTATTTGGATGGGCCTTTGATTGACATGGACAAGCGTTCCATTCTCCACACGCTCAGTCAATATCTTTCCACGGTGCATAACATGCCCGTCAGTGTTTTTACTAACAAACTCATTGCCCTGATTTTTGAGGAAATTTTGCTTTCAGGAACACTGAGATTTTGCTCGAAAGAAAATTCTTTTGATGAATTAGATGATTTTATAGCTCTTAAAATTGTTTTTTATTAATAAAATAAATATTCATTCCCAGAGCTGTGTATTAATTTGGTTTATAGTTTAATATTTCTACCACAACCATTATTTAAACAAGAGGAGCTGCAGGGCAGCAAGTCCCTGCCCTGAGCTGGGAAAAAGCAGCAAAGCAGCCTGCGCCCTGGGTGCTGTCCGAAGGCGGCATAGCTGACGGAAGGTTTAGAGGACAAAGAAACAAGTGAATGAAGATGTTTTATTTAAAAAAAAAAAAGGATTGAATAAATGAATGGAAAAGAAACTCTTTTTATTTGAACAATGAAAATAAGCATAGATTTTTATTGCTAAGACGGGAGAGTATAAACTGATAGATTTTTAAACAATACGTTAGGGAAAAAAATAAATTTTTTTTGGACAGAAATTACCACAAGAGAAATAAGTAGCCAAAAAACCCCTTTCATGTATTTCATCAGAAAATTTACATAGCTTTTGTTGGATAGCGACACACACAGAAAACCCTAGGGGTGGGAAACTCTGTCGTTGTAAGAAAACCCTTAACGCGGTGAGAAAACCTCAGTGCAAAAGGATGGAAAATTGATTTTGTATAAACAATATGCTGGTCCAGTTGCTAAATAGAAAATTGTATGATGAAAAGAATATTAAAATTGAAATATTAATTGGAAAAATAGAGATATAAATTGAAAAAACGAGATATTGAAATGAATTATTTATTGAAAATTTGAGATATTAAAATAATTACCATTTCAGAATACGTTGGTAGGTTAATAGGTGTTAAATTATTGGAAAACAATTATATTAGCAAAAATAGGAAATGAGTAAGAGGATGGGAAACAAAAAGAAAATGAGAGACTGGGTTTGGAAAAATAGAGATAAAAATTGAAAAAACGAGATATTGAAATGAATTATTTATTGAAAATTTGAGATATTAAAATAGTTACGATTTCAGAATACGGTGGTAGCTTAATAGGTGTTAAATTATTTGGACATTTAATCACGATTTATTTAGGGTTTGATCTAAGCATTAGCATTTTATTGCAACAGTTTTAGTGGCGCACCATAACTGATTATCACTGTGTTTTAAAGTACTGTGTTATGTCCGAAATAAACAAACAAACCCTTAAAGAACCTTAGTTTTACACAATTGGCATTCCACGTGTAAGCGTATCAGCAATTGTTGAGACATCTTCTTGGCATGTGTCCATTACAGATGGAAGCATATCAGCCCGGCTATGAAACAACTCTCTAATAGCATTTCATTGCATATTGCATCTTTCTTAATTTTCTGAATTCACGCTTCGGAGGGACTATGAGCGGGAGCGGAAGGTTTTGAAAATATCACGAATGGGCACGGAGGAAGACAGCTACAGAATTAAACGATGGGTGTACCATCGCGGCACTGCATTGAATCTTAACTCACTGTCCATGCCTACAACCGGCAACGGGACCACAGTGAAATGTAACGTCTGTTTGCAAATGGCGAATTGTCAGAGAGGACGGCGGAACTGACAGGAGATAAAAATGACGGAAATACTTCTTGGGCTGTAGTTGGAAAAGGGCCAAATCGTTAACCCGTTAGCATATGCCAATCCAAGTTGGTAGGGTTTCGAACCTTAGTTTTACAGAATTGGCATTCCACGTGCAAGCATATCAACAATTGTTGAGAGATCTTCTTGGCATGTGTCCATTACAGATGGAAGCATATCAGCGCGGCTATGAAACAACTCAATATTGCTTTGGAAAACAGCTCAATATTGTTTGTTTGGTGGAGCACTGAATGTAAGTTGAATTTTTGTTGTTACTAAGACCCTACAGTGCAGGTTAACAGAGTATCTGTACAGGTGACAGCATAAGAACTTCAATCTGCATGCCTGTGGTTAATTGTCATGGCGTACTAAATTCTTCGTGATGGTACCCTTCGCAACGAAAGGTGCTTTACAGGATTGATGACAGAGTCTCCATGAATGTTTCAGGCGATGGTGTGAATGACTTCATTGGATTTCGTCCCATACCCACCATGCTTTTAGCCACTGCTCGCATGTCTGGTATATAACATACATCTCTCAAATTCATGTGTATAAAGACTGGTAATTTGATTGTTGATTGGTATTGATATTTGGTGTGTCATGGCATTGTCCATTCAGAAGAAGTTCAAGAAGCTTCATAGAACCGAATGGGGAAATGCACGTGCGCAGAGGCAGAGACGATGGCCATGGTGCGTGGCGGATTTGGGCTCCATAACAGGGACGGGGAGGCCTATGGCTATCTTGTAGTAGGATTCCAGAACATGATGCTGCAAATTGGAAATTCGAGTGTGGTGCTGGATAATGATGCCTGTGCTCTCAAGGGCCTGTGCCTGTGTCGCGAAGATAGGCATTGTGCTCCAGACAAAGGATACTTTTGCAGGCCTGGTATTGTTTTTGCAGATTCAATTTCACAGACTCCGATTGTTAGACCTGCTTCATGCAGACAAGTACACACTTGTTAATTTCATTATTAGGAAAATGTATTAAAATATGATGTGCACTGATTTATGCTATTAGCTAGACCTTCTGTTAGAGTAAAGTCGACTACTGCATGGTTGTTAATTTTATTGTCAAGAAAATGAATTTAATTATGAAAACCGTTGATGAGCATTGATGATTCTCAATAATTATGATGGCACATATGCCTGTCACAGGCATATAGAATCCAGAAATGATATTTCAGGTTCCTGTCATACAGATGTAGCATAGGTTTATCACAAGCATCCAAAATTCAAAAATGATATTTCAGTTTCTTGTGATACAGATGCAGGTCCGAAGAAAATTCTAGCGATCATGAACATCAAAGGACTTACACGAGAGAACGTTGCAAGCCATTTGCAGGTATGCCTCCTAAGTTTATAATTTCTACTTCATAATATTCAGCTTCACAATTTCAAAATACTCAACTTCATAAAATCTAACATTTACAGAAAGCATCAGGTAGTTTGTCAACTCATTAAATAACTTGATGTTCACAGAAATACCGACTGTACTTGAAGCGTTTGCATGGGAATATCCCGGAACCACGCCCAGTCGCTTCGTTCCAGGCAAACCCTGCACCTGAAAACACAACAAAACACAACAACGTCAATGAAACTACAGAAGGCACATGGGGAGAAGAAATGACTACCAGGCTGCACAACACTACAATGCTACCGAGAACTGTTCCTGAAGAGTGAACTGAAGAGAACAGAAGAGAAATATAGCCAGAGGCAGAGAACATGCATGCAGACACCGATCTGTCGATTGCCAACATTGACACATATAGGGCATGTGTCTCTTGGTTAATAGACCTGTCTCGTGGTTAATATACCTAACCTACGCCATAACCTACGCCATTTTCCCCGTAATGTTAGTTCTAACATTAAATGTTAAGGAATTAATGCTATCTTTGCGATAGCATTAGTTCAGACACGCGACACTGTTTTAATTAACCTAGCTCCTTGCTTAATAGTTTCCTAACTTTCCAGGCCGCATACCTCGTATTGAGGCCAAATAAGATGAGCGTTGATTTCATTGGTTAACAGCAACGGGAAGCATCGGGAAACATACTTTATGGCACCAAATTTTGGCTTAAGTTAAAATGGGTTTACATATTAACCTGGGTTACCGTGCCAAACTATTGCCCACCGACCAAAACCGGTTGCTATAGTCCCTGCCAGGCCCAGAGGGCAGGGACTAATAAATGTAGTTAATATAAATTCATAAATATATATTAATCACTAGTAAATATAGTTGAAAAATGTTAAAAGGTATTGATGGTATAGATTTAATACTAATAAAAATATTCAGTGACATATTCATATATCTATAACAACAAAAAAAACTTCATTAATATAGTAATTTTATAATTAATATCTATTAAAATTATATTATATATATAGTTATATATATATTATATATATATTATATATATATATATATATATTATTATTTGATAATATTAAAATTATATAAATTCAATATTCATATAAATTATTGTTATTATTAAATACTTATAATGCGACGTAGAACAATGATTGATTTTCATATTGAAAAAATCTGTCAATATTTATTTCTTTTGCACAAATCACCATTATGTTATTGATGTCGTCAACAATCTTTGGTAACATGATTAGATAAGTATTAATCAATTAATAATTATTTTTTTGAAAGCGATATTTTAACATCTATACATGTGCATGCATGAGATTTAATTATAATATCACAAAATGCATCTTCTTACAACATTATGCATGTATAAACAAATAATTATCAAGCATGTCAAAATAATTACCACACTACTATGATCTTCTCGCACGAGCACACATTCATATCCAAAGGAAACAACTGTAATCATCCATTTCACTTAAAGGATACTAGAAACTTATCATTGTTTCTCATGCATCTAATTAGATAAAAACTTATTTGAAGAGAGCTAACCCCTTCTTCTTTGTGCATGTAACTAAATAATACTTCACATTCGTATCCAAAGGAAACCACTGCAACCATCCATTTAGCTTAAAGGATACTAAAAATTTATCTTTGTTTTCATGCATGTAATTAGATTAAAACTTATTCGAAAAGAGCTAGCCCCTTAACTTCTTCTTTGTGCATGTAACTAAATAAGATTTCCAGTGCAGTAGATGTTCCATGCTAAGGGAAAGCTAACATGATATACATTATTCTCATGCATGCAAATGCAACTCCCTTTTCGAAAAAACATCTTTCCAAGATAGATCTATTTACAAAATCTATTCTATGCACAATTACATGCATTGTTCTAAACCAGAACCAATTTGTTTGTCATTATTGCTTGCATAAGGATATATGTATTTTACAAATGAAAGCTAGTACATTTATTCCAAGTAACTACTTGTTTTTCTCTCCATAATACTTACTTTTTTTATGCACATTATTCAAGTTTCTCTTTAAAATATCTAACACAATAGCTATATCTTCATACATGTAATCAACTATTGTTTCTATGTTTCTACACATGTGTTCTTTTCACATATTATTTTCAAGAACCCGACATAGTTTTTCTATCGAATGTACAAGTTTTCATGCATTTGTTTTCAAAAAAGTATCATAATCGAAGTTTCCGTTCATTTCTTTTCATGAAAGTGTCATAATCAACCTTTCCATTCGGCATAAGAACTAAGATAACAATAATGTTAACTTTTTATACAATAAACCATGCAATTAAATCAACTATCCAATTTACAACACACGAGTCATTTATCTTTTTACCCGTCAAAAGATGTAACTTTTCCAAACTCTTGGAAAGGAATTAATGCAATTAAATTATGTTTTCTTCAACACATAAGGTATTTATTGAAACCGCATGTTTCAGAAGGAAATTCCACTTTCCAAGAAAATAATTTAATTAGCTTTTCTCTTTTATTTTTTACCACCCATGAAATTATTTCACAAGTTACCCTCTTTAATCTATATTCACTTCCAAGAAAATAACGTGGATAAGAAAAGAGCATGTATCCTATCTTTTCTTAGATAAAAGGAATTTGTAGATAGAAGAAAGATTACTCATCTTTTAATGTCGCAAATATATTTATACTAACAACTTTTTTTATATATATTAATAACAATATTTATCTACATGCAATGATATATTTTCTTTACCAAGAAAAATATATAAAAATCAATCTTTCTCTACATGTGGTAATATATTTTATTTACCAAAAAAAATATACAAAAGTCAATCTTTATCTACATGTAGTAATATATTTTCTTTACTAAAAAAACTAATGTGAGTTTTGTGTAACCAGAAAATCCAAATCATTTTCACTTATTTTCCATTTCAAGAAATCACAAACCTACTTAACATACAAGATTCACATATAAAATGTGTAATAAAATATATGTAAGAATATTCATATTGTATCTTTTCTTTTCAACAAAAAAATGTAAATAAAATATATACTTATCTTAACAGCAATACCCTTGAATCGGAAAAAGGTTTGGTCTCAATGAAGGCCAAGTAAACTAAAGCCAATTAAGAAAATATACGTGTATATTCTTTCCGTATGAGCCTTTTAATTGATATCCTTGGAAATACAAAATATACCCATGTGCACTTCGAGATTCATTGCTTCTTCAGAGGTGCTTCTTCTTCCAAGAACCGAACCCTGACTAAATTCTACTCCAAATGTCATGTAAGAAAGGATAACTAAATTTTAATTAATATTACTTGCGTAAAATAAAAGTTAAATAGGGATATTACATACTCCCCCCTTAAAGAGAACACCATCCCCGATGTTCATCTATCACTAGGACTTTATTTCTACTCATTATAAAGAATCCAAAAAACTGAAAACTAGATCCTTTCCCTTCAAAATGAAGGATTCCATTTCCAAGGAATACTAATAGGCAAAAGAAATAATTTTGATGTATAGTCATAATCATTTAAAACTGTAAAAATAAGAAATTTCTACTTTCCATAGCTTAGCCACTATTCAATTATATAGAAACAAAAAAAATATATCTATACCAACTTATCGTTACATACCAATTACTCTTACAAGTCATGGTCACTTTTACGCAAGAACTTCAATAGTGATTGGACGACCCATCAACATTCCATGGCAAGTAACTAGTAATGTATGACTAACAAATTCAATCACATTAGTCACAACATTTTCAATCAAATCAAAATACTTTTAATAATCAATCAATTACGTAATGTCATGTGGTATTTCAATCACAGTACTTTTATAAGTACTTAGAGAGCACCAACACTCTAATCAAAAAACTGATAAATCATTGCACCACGTGCACACTGTCTTAGCTTCTGCTAAAGACATCCACATAGTACTTCTAAAAGTACCCATATAGCAGTGAATGCTCTCTGATCATCAAAATGACCAATAAGTGCACGAAGTGCATACTGTCCTAGCTCATGCTAAGACATTCAAAAGATTATTAATAAATAAAAAATAAAAATAAAAACTTACACTTCTAGTAATTCCTTTCTGAGCACTATGTTCATTTTATCTAAAAAATGTACATAAGATATTTACACAGTTATATATAAAATTTGTTTTTAACATAACACATAGATGATTAGTTAATTTGTTTAGCTATGGGAACCGCAATAGGCTAAAGAATGCTCCTCCCAACCCATGGGAACTCGTTTCGACAACCAGATCGTGTTATTTTTACATCCAGAAAGTTCTCTGACAAAGATCGTACTAGGGCTAGTATGGAATTACACTGGCCAATCAACTCAAGAATTCCAATGACCACATAGGGTCGAATATAGCATTCCTCTTCGAAGTGACTTGCCTATTCCTCTGATAGTATCCCATCTTTAAGGAATTTTGGGCCTCCTCCAACAAGCTTCAAATCAACAGAGTTGCCTCAGGATTTTCACCTTCATTACCATCTTGGCCAACTGTTTTCCCTTACTCGAATTGTCTCTAGGGAGAGGAAATCTGGGCAGGCAACCACCATCAACCCAAGGCCTTTTGTCCTTTCACAACTATTTGGTATGTTAAATTTCTCTTTTAGCACTCTTTGTCGCAACAATTTAAATAATGAACCATCTGAACATTATCATTAACAAAATAAACATGCATTTACACTTAACCCTCAACATAGGTCCACAATATCAAGATTGATAGGAAACATAACTAACATACATGATGTATGCATTTTGATTTTCCAAGTAACACAATCATGCATATCATATAACATTATAATTTCTCATTTACGGTTGCAATGTGATTTTACCTTGAAAGGGTTTCTTATGTCCATCAAGCTACCACTACTTAATCTCATCAATGACATTAGTCATAAATATCCATCATTTAACAAGTATTCACTTTCTGAATCATTTCCAATTTCCACAGTCTATTGTCATTAACGGACTGATACATGAAGTAACTACGATAATCACTTGTTAAATAATTGTAATAAGCTTAGATCAAATTAAACTCATGCATATAAGTTTTATTAGTTAGTCATGAAACACTAACCAATCACAAATACCAACCATCTTAATGCAACCATGACAAAAATTAACCAACAATTAGTTATTACAATTAAGTCTCACTACTTCATTCATTTTTTAGTTTCAATATCTAAATGGGTTCTTCCAATGTCCTTTTAAAACACTCTATTATCTATTTACATTCATGCATTAACTCATTAAAAGTAGTGCATTGTAACTTTCATGTTCACTAAATGTATCATTAATATTTCCATATCTGTAAAAGTTGGTAGGTAATTGTCACTTTTCTTAGTGTGTCTCAAGATTGTTCGTAAGTGTGACAAAGGTTTTATTGTCTTTTATCCTCATCAGAATTCAAATGTCATGAACATAGTTTTGCAACAAACATTATTACTTACTACTCCTTGCAATTATAAACATGAATAACACATATCATGTCAAAAGTAGTCTAGTGCATAGATCAATATGTAGGTTGTTAGACACATACTTGAGTTGATGCTCACTAGTAGCATACCTCGATTTTATTTCTTCTTAAAAATTCCCGAAGGCGCCAGTGTTGCAACCTTTAGCTCTGACACCACTCGTGATTATAAATGCAAGAGATTCATATTAAACAAATATGATTGATATTATAATTGATTTTCATATTGAATTTTTTTTTGTTAATATGATGTTGCACTATAAACCCAAGGGATTCATATGTGTTGAATATCATCCCTTATATTAATCAACTCAAAGGATTTGTATTATAAACCTAAAGAAATAATAAACCCAAGGGATCAATAGTAAAAACAGAAGTGATTACATACTGAAGGGATTAATATTAAACCTAAGTGATCCATATTATAAACCATAACTTATCTGACATTTGACCATTCCCACCCATCGTTGAGGATGATCGATTTCCTTATGAAGACAATTTTTCTTGCAATACGACATTCAACCATAGTTCATTCTCATATTGAGAAAATATTCCTCGCACAATGTGACATTGCAAAATGTTGTTGTTATGATTAAAACAAACTCTTGTTTATTATTATCTATAAAATAAATAAAACAAGGACAATATATTTAAAAAATTCTTAATTTTCCTTTCTTTTTTGTAAAACATTATTTTCTTTTTTTCCAAAAGTTCTTTAAAAAAATTATACATAAAAAGTAAAAAAAAAATACTAAATTCAAAGGTTGGAGGTTGGACCTATGTATTTGATAAAAGTATAACTCTTGTTCCCGACCTTCTGAATTCCGACTAAAGCGGGGTCGAGCTCCATAGTTGTATAAAATAAAATAACATCATTCACACCCAACTTCTAGACTATTGACGTCCGTCTTGCCCCGACTAAGCATCACATCAAGGTTGGGGTCACCATTGGTAGAAGCTTTAATTTAACACCATGTTGACATCCGACTACCCAATTGGCTTTGTTATATGACTACGAATAAAATATTTTATTTTTGGTTCGTGCGCCAACCATCATTTTCTGTTAGATTTCTTTACTATTTTATAATTTAAATCCCAAATTTAAATCCCTTATGTTTCAATAAATCCTTTCCCAAGCTCCAATCATCCAAGCTCACCTCAATTTTTGCATGCAAGAGGTTCAAACTTCTTGTCGCTTTAATGAAAAATTAACACCTTGCACATGAATTTACTATTGCACATCCTGAGGATTAAACAAAATTTAACAAGTTTCCTGCTTTTCTATTTTATTTGCAATTTATTCTTCAAACCTTGTTTACATTGTTGGTTTGAAACTAATCCCTGATTACAAATAAACGAGTTCAAATTCATTGCAAGGGTTCTAATTTGTGGTAAACATGCACTCTCATGGACAATTCGAGTAGTAAATTTGATATTTCGTATATAAAGATGAATTGTTTTTAATTTTTTGAGGACATAAGATGGGTAAGTAAGGTAAATCTACCACGTCAAAGTAGGCTATTCAACATATTAGAGAACACCTAAAGGGAGCAAAAAATCTAGAACCATAAGATTTCGATCTCAACCAAGCTCTCATTTCCAACACCAGCTTCAAAACCCAGATGACAAGTATGATGAAGTGGGAAGAAATTTATAATTTCTTTGAGAATATAAGTTGGTTTAATTTAGAAACTTCAACTTAGGAAAAAACAATCAGCTTGAAAAAATTAGAGGTATGGAACTACACAGAGTTTTTGCTAAAGTGAATTTTTTTCCTTATTATGACATGATTGCATGGGTTATGTTACATATGAGTTTTCCTACTCGTAGTATAGTAGACTGAAACAAAAATGTTATAGCCTTTTGGAAACTGTAAATACATTCAACAATTTACAAGCTTAGTCCTCACAAAGTTTTCTTAAACACTTAGTTTCTAGATAATTTTAACAAAAATAGTATTCAAGAAGTGTGAAGTGAATTATGATAAAGTTGTCAAACATTGGTTATGAGAAGATAAAAAAGGGCTCAAAATTAAGTCATCAAAATAATATCATGTTTCCATTTCCAAATGACCTGTTAGGTTCCTCATCAAAATGTTGTACCATTTATATGGAGAGAAAGACCAAGAGCATCACAAATTTCAATGAATGGCTTCAATATAGAGCATTCTCAATGATTCAAAGCATTTGAATTGAGCACATATTCATTCTCAGAATTTAATAGATGCCCATAAGTTATCAATTTTATATCCTTGAGGATATGAACAAATGTTTTGCACATCAACCTATATTATTTATATTATAATTGCTTCTATTTTATTCCCTTTGATGAAATGGAATTTCCTAGTTTATCAACAAGTGTCTATTCAAAATTATGCCCCTATTTTGTTAGAAAGTAACTTCATTTTCCATTTTTATGGCATTTGTAATTATGCAATGATCCCTTTAGTGAAAGACTTAAATAAGCGTTAGAAGAAATAGGAGGTTGTTTTTTAGAATAATTATTCACATATATCAGAGTCTATGGAATTGAAGTTTGCCCTCATCTTCTTCCTAGATATATGCCAGAGAGGATTTCTTTAATAGAGGTACTCAATCAAACTACTTTGAAAGGTCAAGCTCTAAAAATGAGTAAACTTCAAAAGAAAATATGGCCGAACTTCCCAATTAACTTTGCAAAAATTTATCTCAAGGATCGAGGACATGCATTTAAGAAAGCTTAAAACTACAACATGTTTGGTTTTATTCATTGCCCCTTTATGATTATGATCCTAGAGAAATAACCAATGAACACTATAAATCTATTAGCTACATCAAAACATTCACACACAAAAGCCTCTTTTAGATGACATTTTGATTAACATTTGATAATTTTGAGCAAGCTTGTGAAGGAAGACAACTTTTGAGTAGGGAAGATAGAACTAAACTATGAGAGTTTAGAGAAAATATCTATGAGGAGTTCCTTAAACAGAAGAGCATTCATTCTAATATTGAAATTAAATAGATGAAATATCTTCATATTCTGAAATATAATTTCAATCACAATATTTTAGACCTTGTTTTCTCTTCTCAAAAAATAGAAGAATCCAAGGTTGAAAATATTCCTAATGCTTTTTTTATAGCTCTAGAGACAAGAATAGCCAAACAAAACACTAACAAATAAAAATATCGAGATAACTAGATATACCAAGTTATTTAAAATCCCTTAAATATTTCATAATTTAAATTGTTAAACTCTCTTTATATTTGTCTTTCTATGGTCTTCAGTTTGACTCCCCTACCTGAATGTCAAGAAATGATTTTTATTCAACCCAATTTGTTATTCTTGGTTTACCTTTATTCCATGGTAACATATATGTTGTTATGAATTCTATTTGTACCTTTATTTATTTGGAAGAATCATGTAAATTCTGATGGTGGCCGGGAATGAATATATATATATATATATATATATATATAT